>RJWT010009557.1:0-25071 GCA_004365215.1 Cuniculus paca | reverse complement strand
GCCATAAAAACAGACTTGGAGGTACAAGACTACCTACCATCAGAGGCTTTATATGGAAATTGTCCATTTGCCTCTACTCTTGCTCTCTTTGAAACCTGAGATTATATGATCCATACCTGTGCCAGCAAGTAAAATAATACCCGGCACACAGTAGATGTTCAATAACTATTTCTTTATTCCTAGTTTAATCAAAATGTTTATTAAGTTCCTGCTGTATTCTAGGCATTTGCCTTCCCTCATGAAATATATACATATATATATATATACATATATTCTGTAAACTTCTGCAAAATATGTCAAATAGTAGAGAGTGATAAATGCTATGGAAAAGAGCAAGCAGTGGCACTAGAAAAGAAGAATCTGGAGTAAAAACAGTATATACAAACTCCTAAGACAGGATCATCCCTGGCATGCTCAAGAAATAGCAGAGAGAACAGTGTGGCTGCACAGAAGGAGTAAGGCAAAAATAAAATAGGGTAAGGGTACCAGTCATGCAGAGTCTTTTGAGCCATTTGAGTAATACTGGACTTTTTTTACTCTTTGAAAATAGGACTTGTTAAAGGGTCTTCAATAGTGATATGAAATGAAAAGACTTGCAATTTAATGAGGTCATTTTTTCTAGGCTGTAGGAGCCAATGGGAACAGGGAAGTAAATTAGAAGATGACTGCAATAATCCAGCTGAAAAATAATGATTATTTGTTACAGGATTGTGGTAATGGAGGGGACAGGAAATAATCACATATATTTTTAAGATAAAACCAAGACAGGTCTACCTTGAAATTTGATGGATTACATAGAATCTGCAGCTGAAAGAAAGATATATTAAGATTTACTTCAAGGTTTTGTCCTAAGAAACTGGAAGAATTCTACCATTGATTAAAATGAAGTAGACTATGCCACAAGAAATTTTCAGAAAGAAAATCAGAAGTGTATGTTTGGATGTGTGAAAGATGACAGGCCATTGAGAATTATCCCACATGAAATATTGAGTAAGAAATGATGTACACTGGGTGATAAGAGAATCAAGTATTTCAACTGTGTCAAAAGCTGCTTATAGGAAAAAAACATAAGACTGAGAGTTGACCCTGTGATTTGAAAAACAGAAGGACACTGGTGATCATGATAATAAACATGTGTTGTTATAGAGAAAGGACTTGTGTTAGTCTACTCTCTGTTACTATAACAAATACCAGAGACAATCAATTTATAAAGAAAAAAGGTTTGTTTTGTTTGACAGTTTTAGAAGTTTCAGGCCATGATCAGTGGGCCCCTGTGCTCTGGGCATGTGGCAGCACTTCATGGTGGAAGTACATGGTGAAGCAAACTATTCACTTCATGCATTGGAAGCAAAAGAAAGAAAAAAGAAAGGGTTGGGAATCTACAGTCCCCTTCAAGGTCATACCCCCAATAACTTAAAGATCTCCCACTATGCCCACCTCTTAGTTTCCATCATCTTCCAACAGCATCAAGCCAGGGAGTAACCAAGTTTTTAACTCTTCTAACAAGGAAAGCTCTTCATTTTTTCCATTTTCTGACAGAGTAGGCATTCAATAAATATTTATTGAATATTAACACCTGGGCATTTGGGGGATCATTTACATGCAAACTACATTAGAGTGCAATCCAAATGGAATATATCAACATAGAAAAGTATAAAATTTTTGTATATCTACATAAAACTGTATAGATAAACACCTAGATAAAACCTAGCTCCAGCAACTGAAAATAAAAATCTAGGATGAAAAAAATAATTCAGTAGTAAAGAATTCATCTACCATTCAAATTTCAGAAAGAAACCAGGAATTCTTAGAGGAAAAAACAGATGCCAGATCTGCAGTCAAAAATGTACAAGATCAACCTGAGATATCTTGTCAATCCAGTTAGTAAAGAAGCCATGAGATTTCTAGAGTCATATTAGAAGGACTCATGATGAACTAACTGGCACTGCCCTAAACCTCCTGCTAAAAACAATTAAAAGCAGCACAAAATATATGAACATATGTTTTCAGTACTGGATAGCAGGCAACATAGAACTGAATTCTGGAAAAATATAAACAAAGTAAGTGTTATAATTTGAATATGGTAGCATCTCCCAAATATACCACAAATCAAAAAAAAATCAAACAAAAGAAACAAGTAAACTAGGAAAGTTCCTTGTTTATTCCATTTTGACAGACCAGGCATTCAGTAAATATTTATTGAATATTAAAATATAAAACCCAAAACATCTGCTTTTTACTTCAAGCTCTGGAAACTGGCATCACTGGGGTCATAGTTCTTGCAGACTCCATATTCCATCATCCTTCTGTCCACCTCCATTTCTTGAATCACACATCTCTGGCCATTTCCTGTAACCACTGGTTCTGGCTCCAGAAGCAGCACTATGCATTTAGATTCAAATTCTGAAAGTCACAGACTGGTAGTCTATAAACAAAATGTAATTCCTAGGCATAGTTCATTGGCCTAATGACATTTTAAACTCTTTGAACATGGGGTTAAGGGCATGGCACAGGAGTACAGTACCTCTCTAGCATGTGTTATATGCCCTGGGTTCAAACTCAACACTGCACACATAACTAAGATATCAAAAGATTTTAAGTAAAAAAAATCTTGACTTCCAAGTTCTCTTAAAAATAAGAAGATAAGGCTAAACTGGGCCTATGTTTCTTCTTTCCAGAAACTAGCTGGAATCTTACTGGGGATGCCTACTGTATATCATTCCCAGAAGTATCTTCAATAGAACTGTGTGGATGACTGCTAACCTCTATTTTATGTTCCTTTGTTATAACTACTTGATGAAATATTTCTCAAGATCATCAAAAACTGAAAAGTAAAAGGTGGTTGGCTCTTCTTTAATTAGATTATTTTACTTATTAAATGAAAATATTACTTGTTGATCCAGTTCACGCATTTGCCAACTCTGTTCTCTTCCCTTGTCTGACCATATCAGAAGGAATTCTTATGCATGTATGTTGGTGATCCAAAGAACTGTTTTCTGCCTCTGACATCTTAAGGAGCTGAAGAAATTGACTAAGCTTGTTGAAAAAGGGCCAATTTCAATTTCTAAAAATCTTAGGAGGCTCAAGAAGGTGAGTTTGTCTCGACCTGGTGTATGGCTGCAGTCTCCAAAAGACAGCCTAGAAATCAACACCTCAATCTGTTTTCTTTTCCTTTGCCTTGACTTTCTCCTGTTTTCTCTACCCTGTGTTCTCTTCTTGGCAGGAAACTCAAGCCTTAGAAATCTAAGTCTATTCATAAATGCACTTCTTTCAGTTACTATGGCAATGCTGAAGGAATCTGTCACGGCCAAACAGGATCACAAAAGGATCACTTTTATTTTTATTCTGTGTTTTCACTAACAAACAAATAAATAAAATGCTACAACTAGCCAGAGTCACATTTGCATCTTGGAAAACAGCTCCCAAGGACTGAATCCCTACTTTTATTTCTTACTTAATTTTTTCCCTCCTATTTTATACAGTTTTATTTGTTTCCCCAGACATTTCATTAGAAAAGACCACAGTGAATGGCATTCTCTGAATCCAGAAGGTTTTTTTCCCTTACCTTTGCTGTTACAAATGCAGCCTAAGAGCTGCAATTAATTTCAAAAAGAAACAGTGTAGTTTCCCAAGATTATGCTGTTAGAACTTATTTAATAAAAACATAGGTTGCAAATATTCATCTCTACAAGCTATGAATACCCATAGAAAGCTGCTGTTGTGTCTACACCCCTTACCTTTGTATTTCATCACTGACAGCTGGGAATGAAATAATTCAAATACCCTTATTTAAAGAAGGCAGAACAAGACAAACTTGCTGCCCTATCCTTAGGACAGGGATGACAAGTTAAGTTGACATCAAAATTAGCAGATGAGTGTTCAGTCACTTTGCCAGTCATTGGTACTGCATTGACCTTGTGCAACGACAGAACATTTGCTCTGAACAACCTACAGGCTATCAAATTCCATAGCAGTTTCCAAGGCAATGATATGTTCTTGGTCTTTTCTTTAAGTAGAACACAATCCCTTAGAAATTGCGTAGTGAAGAAAAGGGAAGCCCTTTGAACCCAGTGGGAAAAGACTCCCCATTACCAGAAAGAGGTTACTTTGCAGATGGATTCAAATTCTTCCTGATTCCTAAAGGAGGGCACTGTCTCTACACTCTCTTGGTAAGGCATGACACTCAAAATCTCTAACGTCAACGCACACTTTCACAGAAAGAACTTATTTCAAATTTTACTAGCAAAAAAACAGAATTTTTTTTACTGGCAATTAAACGGCACTGACTAGCCTATATTTGGGGGTGAAGGAGGAAGAAAAGCTTTAACATATGAAATAAACACAGGCGTCTTGGATTGGATTGAGATTCTCACTGGACATGCTAATATGTTTTCAGAAACTGCCCTTAAAGATGCAGGGACCATATAGTAAAATAAAGCACAAACGCTTTGGTGAGATATACTCAGGTTTGAATTGTTATCCTATTACTTATTATTTATCACCTTAAACACATTATTTCATATGTGTAAACCTCAGTGCTCTTATCTGAAAAAAAGAGTAATAGTACCTGTAGCACAGGATGATTGTTGGAATTAAATACGAAATTGCACATAAAGCACTTAGCACAGTGCATTCTGAACAAATGCAAGCTCTAAATAAATATCAACAATTACAACTATTTTTGTTATTATGTTTCAACAGGAAAATACATACTCCTGTCTCCTATTTTCATTTTGTTATAAATATATCTTATATTTACATATTGTATACATTTATATTTCAGCAATTCTCACTGTGCCCTAGAATATTCTGAAAACCTGGAAAGCAATTCTTTCCTTCACCCTAAATGGTATTTAAAGATGCTTGATGTAATTTGGAAACAGCTCCTTACCTCCTCACATATAATGGTTATATTAGGTAGGAGGTGGCGTATTCATTTTATGGACTAGAAAAATGATGGGAAAGCTGAATTCACTTAACTCAATCTAGAAATATCAATGAAAACATTTCTGATATAAATGTTAATATTAAAATAACTCCCTAGGGAAAATATTGGGAGGCTCATGCAACATACGTTCATTTACCCTTTCTTTTATTCATTCAGCAGTTGTTTATTCTGAGTATGTTCTGCACTAGGTGCTGTAAGACCCAGTGTCAGTGACAGAAACAAAACCAAGGTCTCATTCCTCTTCTCAGGGTACTGGCAGAAGTTTGCTGAATGCACGGCTATACCTAGGCCAGGTGGAAAACAGCAGGCCATCTCAGTATGTAGAAATATCAACTTCATTAATACCATAAGATTAAGGGGGGAGTAACTTTTAATCTGCAACCTTTAGTGCTACTAACTGCCTTGTAAATTATTACTTAAGTATAATATAATGGAGAAAGTATCAAACAATCAGATAATTCAAAAGTAACTAGCATGCTGTTAGAATATTCTGATACAAAGTGGCATTAAAAGCAGTAAAGTACATAAAATGATGGAAGTTCTGACCTTCAGGCTTGAGTTCTGTTTAGTAGTTCTGTGCAAGTGCAAGGGACTCAATTCATTTTCTTCACAAACTTAACCTTAGTTTTTTTTCCATATTAAAGAAAAAAATTAGTGGAAAGTTGACATTTCTGTGAATTATGAATAAAAATGTAAAACAAACTGAGTCAGTAGCACTCTAGTCTGCCATCTGGGATTTTATATTACTCAGTTGATTCCAGAAATTAGATTAAAATGGAAGAATTTAGGAAGGGGAATTTCCTTTTGGAGGTAACTATGAGGCTCACCTATTAACAGTGGAAAATCTGCAGCCACTAATTGCTCTCCTCAAGTCAGACAGAAGAGCTCAAATGAAATACAAGCCCAGGATGTGTTTTTGAAATGAGAGTTTTATTTCAATTGTCAGTGGTCATAACCACCAATATTACTGGGAAATGTCAAAGCATAAAGAGATTTATTTATGAAAGTACTACAGGTCAAAATATCAATCTGCTCTTCCTTAAAACATTTTGAAGTTATGGTTTTACTTCAATATTTTTACTGGCTCCAAACAGCTTTCTTTATACCCCAAATGACTTCTTACAAATTGTGTAAAATTTGAATTCAGAAAATTTGGCTCTGGTTTAAGATTTGCAAGCCATGAAGAACCTGTACCACTGTTAAACAGAGGCAATTCAGAACAGCCTCTGTGGGTAGCAGAGGCTATGCGTGAAGAGAGAGGCCCCTAGATGGAGCTTGGACCAGTCAGACCCAGCCAATATCCTCAAGGTCAGACGGTGCCCTGTATAGCCCTCTCTGCCTACTCTTCCTGAGAGATCCTGAGGACAGAGGATAGCAATGGGGATCTCACAGGCATAGCTCCCTCTTAAATACAGACTAGGCACAGTCTTTGACAAGAAACAAAGGATGCAATTATGTCCTTAGAAAATGTAAAAGTAAACAATGTGGTACGCATGTGAATATTTCGTTCCTTCTGAAACTTCAAAATTACAGTCAAATAACTTAGAATTTATGTGTTAATGAAAGATCTTTTGTCTAATTTATGTACATCATTTCACCACAGATCTATGGAATTTAGGTTACAGTTGTATAATTCCATAAGGGGTTTTTGATTGCTTAAGCGCCACCTGTTCTTTATAAATGCTGTGACTGACATCAAGTTTTCCTCCATATGGTGATGACATTTTTGATTACTATTTGTCTTTTTACATTTTAATAGTGATTTGAGTTAAAATAATTTAAAGTCTGTTTCCCAATAGCTTCATGTAACTGAACAGTACTGTTTACGAGTTTTATCTTTTTGTTATTTTGAGTCATAATTTTTAAAAAGAGTTTAAACTAGCTACAGAATACAGATTTGGAGGCCTAAATGAGTAATTTTTCAGTTGTGAGTTAAAATCAAGAGTGGAATCAATATGGGCATCTCTGTAATTGAAAACCAGTGGGTGATAATTCTGCACTGAAAACAAGATAATAAGAATAAAGATGAGCCATTGGTGAGAGAAAGATAAGATTAAAGATGGAATCTCAATTAAATATCAACTATTAAACACTATAATAAAACTTCCACTTCTAATTTGTCTTATATTTTCCTCTTTTGGATAAAAATTATGAAGATATATAAAAATAATTTAAGCAAATCAGGGGATAATCAATTTATTTTTTTCTGCTAATTTAATATTTACAGCATTATTAATATCCAAATATTTTGATAAGCAGAAATAGTTCAGAATTTTTTGTCATAGCTAGATTTATTTCTCTATATTTTCTGATATATTATTTCAGCATGAATTATGAAGATAACAAAAGGGACAAGGCAAGGCATGTGGCACTGAGATGCACAGTGAAAGAAGATGTCAATTTCTCTCACCTTCATGCCTGACAGTGATTTCTTTATACTGTGAACTTATCAACATATTTATGTATTCAAAAAAAAATTCATGAGAAAATAGCCAAATTCCTATTTATGATGACCTCTATTTTTTTCTAATTTTTAAAAATTGTAAGTTTTATAATCAATTTATAACCATTTATTTGAGACTTGAAAGACAGTCTGAGGCTGTTTTCTGCCTCTTTCTCATTTTAAGGAAACCCATTACCTTTCTTAGCTTTTTCAGTTTCCTCCATTTATTCTTCCAAATGCCAAATTCTTTTCTTATTCAAACCCATGAGCTTCTGATAAACTCATGTAATCTCGAAGCAAACAGCCTACAAATACCATAAAGTCAGTATAACAAAGACAAAACTCTTTTTGCTTTATCCCTCTATTGTTAATAAGAGGGATAAATTGTTAATTGTTTACTTTCCAATTTCAAAATAAATCTAGGAATCATAAATTTGTACTGAACTTCATATCTGTTAATTTAAAAATAATGAATAACAATTTTGCCCTCCCTTTTTGATATGAATAAACATACTAAATAATTGTTAATTTATACAAATGAATCTTTAAAATAAACCAGAGCCCACAGTATTCTTCAAAATCATTTAGTATCCAAGGAACTCTACCAGCTGTCTACAAAATATAAAAGTTTCCATTAGGTAATAGTAAATTTTAATCTAGTTTTTAAAGTTATTATTTTTCAGAAGTGAAGAGCTTTTGCTTTCTTACAATGTGGCCATCTAGCAAAATTATATTTCATAGCTATCTTTCAAGTACTTTTGGCTTTACCACATATGACATCTAATTTGGCATAGTCAAGAGGAAGATAGTTGAATGCAATCAAACTATCCTGAAAACAAAGTTTCTATTATCAATGTAAATTCAGTCGGTCTTGGTTCTGGCCAGTATTATTTATAAACACAATACTTTACACAAATAGTAAATCCTATGCCTAAGAAAATTTATATAGCTGTACTATATTAAAGAAAGTTATGTTATTATAACTCTTAGGTAGAAATGGAGAGATATTTCTTTATATGACAAGAATAACTCTTAAACCAATATCCAACAGGATATTTAGTGGTAAAAATGAAGAAACATTACTATGAGACATTTTTTTTTATTATTTTATTTTTTGTCTTTTTGAGACAGGGTCTTGCTATGCTGTTCAAGCTGACCTTGGGCTCACTTTGTAGCCCAGGCTGATCTTGAACTCACAATGATCCTCCTGCCTCCACCTCCCAAGTGCTAGGATTACAGGCATGTGCCACCATGCCCGCCTTTCCTATGAGAAATTTTGGAATGGTAGGGGGATTATACCTGTTAAAGAATATTCCATATTGCAATAGTTTTCATATTGCCCTCATGATTTTTATACTGACATCATCAGTAATATTATTTTAAATCTTTCTTTAAAATAATTTTTATGTATTAATTTTACTTAAGAAACTTCATATTAAGTATAATAACTAGAAAATCAACATTTCTACCTTTACAGAATTATATAAATAAAACTATTCTATATGAAAGATGTTTATAAGCTAATTAAATTATATAACACTTTATAATAAAAATTTTAAAAATAATTAAAAGAATGAATGATTTTTGACTAGTTTGAGCATCCTCAAAGCTCTATAATCAGTCTTGCTCTCTTCGTTAAGGAGTATTAAAGGGATCACTGGTGAATCACCACCCCATGCCTCTCCACCACTCCAGGAACCCCTGATCAGAGGAACCCAGGTGCCTAGTCCAATCCATTACACCAAGGGACTAGCAAACAATGCAGGAAACATCTGGGATTCAGGAAGCACCTCGGATGCAGCAGTGGGCTGATTCAGAGGAACACAGGAAAATGTCAAGACAAAGGAGCAAAATACAATCTCAGACCTCCAGCCCATGGAACAAGTTTAGGAGACACAGACATAGTAGAAATTAGAAGTCACACACCTGAAATTTCTGAAAAGATAACAACTGAAGTAAAGAAGCAACTTACTTCTTACATTATTTGGTTAATTTTATATGCCTATGCCCGATGGTCTGGAAAACTATTTTGAAGATAACAATAGGCATTATGGTAGCCATTGTTAATTTCCTATTATCTTGTTTTGAAGTCCTATATCACTTTGTTTGGTTTGGTTTGGTTTTATTCTGTTTTGTTTTGTTTGATTTTATTATGCCTGATGGTATGGGCAGTTGTTTTGAAGATAAAAGGAGGCATTATGGTAGCCATTGTTAATTTCCTATTATCTTGTTTAGAAGTCCTGTATCATTTCGTTTGGTTTGGTTTGGTTTTATTCTGTTTTGTTTTGTTTTGTTTTGATTTTATTATGCCTGATGGTATGGGCAGTTGTTTTGAAGATAAAAGGAGGCATTATGGTAGGTATTGCTGATTGTTTTGAAGTCCTATATGACTTTCATTGCTTTGTTTTGATTGGTTTTATTCCATTTCATTTGATTTTATTATGTCTGATGGTATGGGCAGCTAATTGAAGATAACAAGATATATTATGGTAGCCATTGCTGGTTTCCTATTATCTTGTTTGGAAATTCTGTATTGCTTTCATTGTTTTGTTTTGATTGACTATTCTGTTTTACTTGGTTTTATTGCCTTTAAAATAAAACTTTGAAAATAAGAGTATTGGAGATATCCAAGGTACCACAAAGATTTTTCCAGTGACATACTTAGGAAGACTAAAAGAATTGAAAGGAAATAACATTTACACTGCTTGATTCAACATCTTTTATTTCTGGGTCTAAAATAACCTCAGTATTCTCAGAAGTATGTGTTCTACATTTTGGAAAATACTACTCAACAGACAATAAAACAAAAGGCAAAGCTTAAAAATTAAAAATGTGTCAAAGATTTTATGCATATCACTGAAATAGGGCTGGCACTTAGTATACATTCAAGAGACATTTATTTCTGAATTCAATCAAATACATACTTAATACTACTAGTGCTTGTTTTTACCTTGTATGTATAAAATGACTTTGATTATTCAATAAATAGGTCTGAGAAGTGAGTGAACAATTAAGAAAAAAAAATTTCGTATTTTCTGTAGGGAAAAAATCCCTACTTATACAAATTCAAATTTCATCTGGGTTTGCTAGGTTCATACATGCATCCTTAAGAACAGAACTAACACTGGGAGAAGCAAATTATTGGTAGACATAAAGACACATTCTTCTGAGCACTTAAATTCAGCTATGCCCAAAATCATTCTTCTGGGTCTGACTAAAAGTATTTAAGTCAACAATTTTCCACCTAAACTTGTATGAAAGGCTCTGTAGACCAGGCTGAAGAAAAAAGCTTTAATGGAATGGTAAATAAGGAAACGGTGAACATACTCCAGACAAACACCCCGCGTTCTAGACAAAAGTACTTGCAGGCGTCAAAATCCAACGTTTTGATGACTGTGCTTCTAAACTTCCAGACTCTGCTATCGAATTTTCCTCTTTTTATTCTCCAACAAACATCTGTTTCTCCTCTAACACTTTCTTCAATTATTACCTATTATCAGGAAACCCTCCTTCAGAGCAAAATAAGTCATTTTCCTCTTTCTGCTTCCATTGCTTTATACAGAACCTGCTCATAATTTTTCTCTATTTTACTGAAATTACTTGTTTACATGTACCTTTCATGGCTAAACTGAATTCACGTATGAATTGCCAGCATCTATGTAGTATAATGCCTAACATGAAGTGACTAATGTTTGATAAATGAATAAATGAAGTAATGAATGAATGTAGAACTCACAATGGGTAAAAAAAACCAATCTACTGATCTACCTGTTAGGAATTTCATTACTGCTCAAGTGTTAACATCTTCTTTCTGTCTAAATAATGTCATGTTTAAAGCTACATGAGTCCTTTATTCTTTCACAAGAATTTCATGGCCCATTTTCAGATAAATTCTTGAGAAGGTGAGTTTTGTTTCATTAACTATGAAAAAGGAAGCCCAGTGCATTTGGCTTTGAATGTTAATAGCAGATCCCATTGTTGCTTTGCTCTTCCCAGCACAATCTAGGAGAAAAACGCTCATGGAGCTCTGCTCACGCCTCCAATCTTCCTAATAGTAACAAGTCTTTCCGCCAACACAACTGTTTCCTTTCTTCTTAACAATGGCATATGTTTCATATGTTTACAGCAAACCTCTAAAAACTACTTTTTTTGTTTTTATAGAAAGGTTGGGTTATGAACTCTTAATGTGCACCTCACTTCCTACACACAAAAACAGAGTTCTTGGGGCTGAACAAGCTGTGGACATATTTGCAATGAAAGCACAGCAAAGGCAAATGGAAATTTATTTCAATGAGTTTACTGTAAGCACATTGGTTTTTTTTTTTAATTGGTAGGTTTTAAAATTGGTATTGGTAGGTTTTAAATGCCTAATTATCTTCATATAAATGACACCCTATCATCCTAGAAGTGTTGTACTCGGGTGCCCTGTGCTGTTTATTATTTTGCATTACAATTATCATGCAAAGCAGAGAAGGTGACTTTAAGCAGCTCATTTAAAGTGCTCTTTTTTCTAAAGTGTAAAATCTTTGGGAGGCTATTTACATAGATGTTTATCATTGGGTGTTAAAAATCAGTCCAATTATAAGTACACAAAAGTTTTTATTATGGGTTTAATTTTGAAATGTAAATGGCCATTGTAAAGTGCCTGTTGAAATTTTAATTTGCACATGTATTTTTGTCTACGGATTAACAAGCCATCCTGTATTGAAATTAATTATAGAGATATACAAATGTTCAAAGATAACAGAACCTGTGTGGCAAAAATGCCTAGAGGTATGCAATGCAATTCCCTCTTTGGAGTTGGACATTAGAGGTGTTGTAAGAAAGTGCTCATCTGCCACCCAGACCACTAACAACGCTGTGCAGATGATAGGATTCCACTTCATGTTGCATTCTGTTACCATGGCTATGATGGCCCTAATATTGTATGCTCACAGCAAGGTTGCAATTAGTATTTGGATTTAGAAGAGAAACATAATGATCTCATATTGAAGAAACACTTGTTTAATACTATTTTGGATCTAGGCGTCCTTTCAAGTTACTAACGAGCAGCTCTGTTGGTCAGAAAAAAAAAAATCACTCAGCCATTTTGTACCTGCATCCCTAGTTTCTTTCAAACAAACTTCACTGAAATAGAGAAGCTGACGACATTCCTGGTATATCTATGGGTGCCTTCTGCCAGGCTGTGTACATTTAACAGTATAATAGATTTTCACATGATTCCCTATGCAGCCAGCACTGATAAAGGCAAAATGCTTTAGTAACCAAATTGGAGTATATACTTGATACCCTTGAAAATGTTGTGACAATATGAGTTATTAGAGTTTTAGGGTCTGATACACGCATAGTCAACTTCATGAAATAAGGTTCAGAATCACCAGCCAATGAGAAGTCCTTGTCATTTATTTAAGAGAGAACCAAGTTTCTCCTTGGTGCTCAGTAATCATCTCTGGTGGGTCTTTTTAATATGCTTTCCTATAAAGTGTTCAGTTTCATATTATTTACATGGAAAAGAAAAGAGCAGGACATAGGTGGGTCCAAGGGGCAGAAGGTGGGAAAAGGTTGCCAAAGATAATAAGGGAAAGGAATAGAGAGAAGACAGGATGGCTGAGTCATGATCTCAAATATACAAAGACAGTCAGCACCCCAGGATTTCAGTCACACAGCATGAGAAGAAGATTCTGCGATGAATCTAAAAACTCCAGGAAAGGAGAAAGGTGCTGGACGAATGGACAGAAATTCCTTGACAGCCGCTTAAACAGAAGAAAATTTTCAATTTTACTTTTTACAAAAAAGAGGGTTGTTGTTGTTGTTGTTTGGTTCAGTTTTTTGGGGGGTTTTGTTGTTGTTGTTGTTTTGGAGGTTTTTATTTTATTATTTTTTTTCTTTTTCTTGGTAAGACAGATTTACCTAAGATATGACTTGGTGATTCAAAATATGAAAGACAAAATGGCCCATTTTGCACACTAGAAGCATAAACACCTCTAAGACTTTCAGCTTTATAACATTATGAATGATTAAATCTGATTCTCTAATCTAATTATTTTCATAGAATTATACAATTTGAACTCAAGGTCATTATTGGATTTCGCTTGTAAATAAGCTTTACTGAGATACAGAATGCTCCTGGACTCCATACTGTTTGGGTTCTGAAGATAGCATAGGAGAGAAATGAGGACTTGTCTCTACAGGGAAAAAATCAGAAAGTGATACACTGGGCATCAGGATATACTAGATTCAACAGTATCAAGAGGTATTATGTAAAACTACCAAGCTGGGGAAGAAGAATAAAATCAAGCGCCTGTGAGAAAACTAAGAGAAACCAAATAGATCCAAATGAAGGGAAGAGGCAGATCTAGAAAAAAAAAAGCTAGAATTTCTGTTGTGGCACAAAACTAGAGAAGGAAAATAATATTGGTAATAACAAAAACTACCATATATTGTTACTTTGTACCAATCATGTATAACTTACCATATTGATATTGTGAGCCAGATATAGTCAACCCCATATTGGAAAAGAGGCCCTGTATATTTTCACTATAAGCTCTTTCTTTAATTGTTAACAGTAGGCATTTCACAAATCTCTGCTTTCCTCAACTTTCCAACTTCCATGTCCTCAATGAATTTTACCAGATGATTTGACCTCCTCCTACTTCAAATGACTAAAAGATAAGAACTCCTTCAACTGCCTGCCACAAAACCTACAAATGTAGGTGTATCCACAGCCATCCTTTCTTTCAGCTACAGTACAAGAAGGATAGTATCTAATGCCTAAAAGTAATCTTTCCACTTGTCCTCCAGACTCCATTTCCACTTATTCTCTATAAAATTATTTCTTTTTTTCTTCTCTATATCTGCTAGCTATTCTTTTCTATAGTCTACTTAAAACTATAGTAAAACCAAAGATTTCTTTGAGCCTATGCTTCATGCCAGCTATTCTTCCTATACTTTTTTTCAAAGCCCACTTTCTTGAAAGAGCCACCACAGTTATTCTTCTACATCTTCATTTTTCTTTTACTTGTCAACCTACTACAATATGATTTTTCCCACTCAGGTACATTGATAATCCATGTTGCAGCAGTGACTTCTTGGTTATTTAAGCCTTTAACAATACTACTTTTTAAGAAAATCCCTCCCCTAGGCTCTGGACTAGCACAGTCTCCTGATATATCTGTTCCATTAGTTGGTAGTTTTCTCACCCATTCTTATCCTGACAGGCCCTTGAAGACAGATGTTCCTCTTGGCTCTGTCCTTGGCCTCTGCTCTCCATACAACTGTTCTGCTATCCCAACCGTCTAGTCACTTCCAAGGTCATCTCTATGCCCACTCCCAAATCAGTACCACTATACTGAATTTCCCTCTTGGTCTTCAAATCAAAGCTACCATTCCCTCTTATCGAATGTCCCTTACTCCTCTTTTTATTCCCAGTCTTGACCCTACCAGCTTGCACTCTGGCAAGAGTGACCACTTTTAAATACAAACCTTATTGTACAAATTCTACTGGAATCATCAAGCCATATCTTGGGTCAATCTATATTTTTAAAAAAACAACCAATTACTGTCCTTAGAATAAATCCAAACTTTCTGCTATGTTTTAAAAAAATTCTTTTATAGTCAGGTCCCCATAAAACTTTCCAATCTTATTTTTCCCACTTCCCCGTCTTCATACAATAGTGACTTGCACACATATATTCCTTGGAAAAAAAGTTCTTGAATGTATTAATTAATGTTACATAAATACTAAATGTTGCCAAGAAAGAAAGTATGTCACCGCAATGTTCATTCTTTAGAGTATTAGTTATGAGCTAGGGTTTTTTTTTAATAACTTGGGGAGTATATTTCTTAAAGTACTTATTTCAGACTAAACATTTAGTGTGGGTGGTTTATGAAGTTGATTTTCTGGTTGTGGTCAAGTATCTTTAAATTCAGATCTTGCCATGAGAAAATGTTGGCATATAAACTCCTATTCTTTAGAATCGAATATCCAAATGTCTCTGAGTCATTAGGAAAATAAACTGAGGGACAAAGAAGAACCTGTAGCCCATGTTAAATTTTAGGGAACAGCAGAGTTACCATTAGACTTCATGCTAATAAAAGCAAGACCATTTGATTTTCCCATTAGCTCAACCGGACCTAGACTTGCTAGCCAAGCAGCTCTATAGGCAACTGCCTAAAAGATCCGTTCTTTTTAAAAAGCATCAAATTGCCTCCAGTGGGCTCAGTTGGATCTTGAAATTGACTGAGAGTAACACAGGCAAATATGCCTTCTAAAGGATCACTGAGCCTTTGCTGAGAATCATGATCAGGAAATGGAGCATGAACCAATTACCATTAACAGAAACCATTGGCCCTCGAGTCTACTTCTAGCTGCCTCTAGGAGCCTCCACCAGGCAATTCTATGGGGATCCAGGCTGGGAGTAAGCACAGCTTATCAGGCTGAGTGAGACTCAACAAGTAATACTCATTGCTTCCCAGTGCCAGCTCTCCATCTCTCCTGGGGAAATGAGTGTGAATCCTTACTGTTGCCTCACATCTTGTGAGAGGGGCGGAAATCACGGGTGCTTTATTATCTTTCTCACTGACTAAAGAATAACCAGAACCTGATGAAATGACAAGTTGTTATGGTTTAGATCTAGACTGTCCCCACCAAAGGCTCATGTAGTCCGCTTGGAACTTCTGGAAGATGACTGGATCATGGGGGTGCTATACTCATTCACAGATTAACTCACCTAAGAGTTCAGAGGTGAATGTGCTATTAGGAGCTGGGGTCTGGTCAGAAGGCAGGTTACTGGAGCATGACCTAGAAGCGTGTATCTTCCTCCTTGACCCCTCTCTTCAGTCTCTGCTTCCTGGCTGTCATAATATAAGCCAGACCCTTCCCCATCTTCATGCAAGACCCTCTGCCAGACCCTTCCACCATGCCTTCCCTGCCCTGGAGCAAGATGATCATGGGATGAAAACCTGAAAAAAATAAATTTCTCCTTCCATAACAGTGATGGCGAATCTTTTAGAACTTTGGTAGCAAATAGCCAGCTGCCGCACATGTGCTATAGATTTGCCACCACTGTCCTATAGTTATGGGTGTTGGATATTTTGTCCCAGTGATGAGGAAAGTAACTACAACACCAATTGACTACAAGTTCAAGATAATGGTAATGAGAGTTTATGTTACTTCAGTGTTAGATAATCACTAGGCCAGGCATAAAACAAGAGGAAAAGGTTGCACTGGGATACTGGCTTGGTTCTGATGTACACAGCAACTATTATGTTTCAGGCACATCAGGTGAAATAAGGGTACACAGAATTCAAAATGTAATGATGAAAACAAAATACCACTTAATAGCTTAAATCAACAAATGCATTATTACTCACATATGTTGCATGTCCAACTTGAGTTGGTAGCGAGGTTTGGAGTTCCAGCCAATTAACAATAAAAATTCCAAAAGTGGACTCTGAAAGATTTTTCACTAACAATTAAGCACTCTTACAGAGAAAACACATATCCATACTAATCATTGCTCATTGGCCAAAAGGAGTCCACAGTCCATGCCTTCCCGTCCAGCTCCCAACAATGTGAACCCAAACAAGACCAAGCAGTGAAATCCTATGATATGACCCAAAGACAGAGAGCCCAAAAGAAACCGAGACACAGACCCAGTGATGACCACAATAAATAAAATTTTAATTTTGTAATATATGACCTATGGCATATATATGCTTGATGTTCTAAGACAGAATTTCTCAATCTTGAGAAAATTTAAACTCCAAGAACATATGGAGAAATCAGAAGTTAAATATTGGCATATTGAGTGATCACTTAAAGCAACTTTAAGTGTAAGTACAAATATCTGCTTTGAAATATCTTCCAAAATAAGATATTTTTAATATTTAAAGAAAAACTTTTAGCAATATGAAAATTTTACAATCTATACTTATATAGAATAGAAGACTCCTGAGTCTATTCCCCTGAACTCCCATTTGGTGTAAGATTGTTGTTTGAGAAACAGCTCTCTTGTTAAACAAAAATGGCTAATATTTATTAGGTGCTCAACATTGCTCCTAGTGTTCTGCATGAAACAAATCTTTGAATCTACCTATGTTATACAAGTGTTTATTACTCACATTTTCCTTTTCGGGGAACTGAGGGGAAGAGAGGGCAATTCACAAAGCTAGTAACTGGTGTGCTGCGATTTGAACCCTGGAAGTCCAGGGACAGAGCACTTAGTCTTCTGAACTTTTGCACTATACCACTTTTTTTTGAATTTCAAAAAATATTTTCAAATTTTGCAATTGAAATGCTTACTAAAATAGTTCTATAAAGCACTATTCTAAATGTATAGATATGCTAGACATTTTCTTACATTTCTCCATTTATTTATACAACATACATGTTTCCTGCTGTGTGTAATAGTGGTCTTGATAGAGAGGAGGGTATAACTTCAAAACTTTTCATCGAAGCAAGATAAGTACACATTTATCTGTAAATCAAATAGAAGCCATGGTGCCATACACCTATAATACCAGCATTCTGGTAGGTTGAGACAGGAGGACTGCAAGTTCAAGCCCAGCCTGGGTAACTTAATGAGTCCCTCTCTCAAATCAAAAATAAATAGGGGTTGGGGTTACAGCCCAGTGGCATGGCACCTGCCTGGCAAGCGAGAGGTCCTGAGTTCAATTCTGGTTTCCTAAAAATAAAAATAAAAATAAAAATAAATAGAAAGTGCTGGGAATCTAGCTTACTGAAGAGGTCCAGGGTCCAATTCCCAGAACT
Source organism: Cuniculus paca (assembly GCA_004365215.1). Taxonomy (NCBI): domain Eukaryota; kingdom Metazoa; phylum Chordata; class Mammalia; order Rodentia; family Cuniculidae; genus Cuniculus; species Cuniculus paca. The sequence continues at coordinate 6,909 of RJWT010009557.1, read as the reverse complement.
ACAAACAAACAAAAAAGAGTGAGAGAATGATTATAAGGCACTTGCAAATTTAGCTTACTTATTTCTGGTTTATTATGAACACTCTCCTTCCAACCCAGAGTATAAGCATCATGTGAAGAAATGTTATGTCTACCTTGTTCACCATTGTTTCCTTATGGCCATTTGTCTAAGAAATTGTAGGAGTTCCATAAATATTTTTTAGTGTAAATTAATGATCAGAAATTTCATAGCTCATAGATGTCAAATACAGTACTATGTGTTTTGTGATCTTTCTCATTTAATTCAAAACAAATTCTACAGATAGTTTAAAGTTCAATCAACTAGAAATGGCAATGTTGGAATTTGATCTCAAGTCTTTATGATTTTGCATTCAGTTACCGCCTTTAACTCAAATGCACAGCCCTTCCATGTAGGTCAGAGGAATATAGAAAGGATTCAGTGGAAAACTATTTTCTTCCAAGCTCATGCATGATGTTGAACAAATTAAGTATAAAAAGAAACATTTTTAATGGCTCTCACCATTTTTGTCTAAAGCAAGGACAAGAGGATATGTTGCAAAGCCAGATGACTAGATATTTATCAGTCAGAAATGTCTCAAAAAATACAGCTTGATTAGTGAATTGCAGTATGTTCAGTAATTAATTAAGAGTTTGATTTGTAAAAACAAAGCATGATGGCTCCTACACACACCATGTGTCCCCTGAGCAAATGAAGACAGAGCTTAATGCGGAGGCTCCCAGTTCAGCTAAGCAGTCACAGATGTGACTCAAATTAGACGGATGAACTCTGAATAACAATAACACTATCCAAATTAGCAAATAGTATCTAAAATTTCTCCCAGAAAACCTGGGACCCAGTCTAGGTCCAGGTTTGTGAGCTTTATATTCTGCTAAAATTGATTTGGGAATGTGGTTGGGCCAGTGCTACATATTATGAGAACTGTTGCAGAAATGTGGAAAGAATTCTAGTCACCTAGCAGAACACCATTCAGAGAGAGCTCTAAACGCAAACTTATTGCTCATATGTGGAAAACTGCCATCCCATTCCAGGGAAACGTGTGTGTGTGTGTGTGTGTGTGTGTAAAACAGAAGTGCAGCGGCATATGAGCACAGTGTTAAAAAAGAGGGAAATAAACTTTCTATTGAAAGAAGTCACCCTTGCCAAAAGCAAATTTTGAAAAAAGTATTGTTTTGTTTGGTTTTGTCTTAAGTTTTGTTGCAAGCCTATCACTTTTTTAAAGAATGCAAATATTTAACATTCACCAAAAATTTATTCTTTTAAAATGATTAGTTAAATGTTTACAAAATAAAATGACACAGATCTTAAAGAAAAATTTGAAGAGTATGTCTCTACAATCAAAAATGACTTGTCCATTAGGGAATTTATACAATAAATACAACTAGAATTATAATGTATTTGGATTAGAATAAGACATTTTCTTACTAAGACGCACACAGTATACATTTTAGACACTCAGAAAACACATATTTTGCGTAAGTGGTCATTCCTTTTTCATTGCAAAAACAGTTCACCCATACCATTTTGCTTATAGTGTGATGAAGTGTAATAAAGAAGGAAAGGGGAGAAAGGGTGTACTCCAACTCATCTCTGTCCTTGCTACACACTACTCGTGTTAGTGAATTCCCTCTCGGTAAATGCTTTGTCAATTCTGTCTGGGCTGTGCATCTATTCTTCACTCTCCATCTCACCCAATCCTGCCTCAACAACTCTTAACAGTTCTACTTCTGCATCACGCTGTTCTTTTGCCCACTACCTATCTCCTCCCTCCCTGCCACTTTTGCAGTCATTTTTTTCATGGAACACTAATAATGCTTGGTCTTAGATGCTTTGTCATCTTCACTTTTCACTACTAACATGGCATGGTTGGTCCATTACTGCACAAATTATCATGAGGACCACCTTTACTTCTTTGTTTGTACTGTGTTCTTCTGCAATTATGTGGCCTCAGCTGACTTCTTAGGAACTTTTTTATCTACATAAATTTCAATAGTCACATGAACTGAAAAATACTCAGTTAAATTCAATATGAACATTTATCAAGAAAATGAAGTTCATAGACTTCTGGAATTTGCAAATAATGTTTTTGCTCAATTGTGCCTTTCAAATTTTCAGCAATATGAAACACTTTTGAAAATTGGAGACAACAGTCCATCAAAGAGTTGCATTCCATTTTCTGAAGTTGAAAAGAAAACCCACAATTCCAGTTGCAGGGAAAAAAATGCTTATTTTTGTATTTTCTGTAATTTCCTGCTTAGAAAAAGAGAGGCACGCCTTTCATGACACTTAGTGTTGTCATCTCGCAGCCTTCAAATTTCTGATTCAGTCTTACTGATGTAAGCCTACAGTACCCAAGTTTAAGCATATGACACATAATCAGGCAGATCATCTGGAAGTACTCTTTCAGCAGACATCAACACCAAGTTACCTGGAGAAAGCAGTTTTGCTTTTGTTTCACAATAAAGATCTCAACATTAGCTGATGCTTTGTTCTCTGGATCTTCTGTCACCTTTGATGGGAGCTGACAGGTTTAGTAATCTCCAAAACATCTTACTTGAGTTGATTTTTTTTTAAATTGACAAGCCTCGATATGGTTATGCATGTGCCCAGTCCTAACTTGTTTTTAATGATAAAGATGGGCTGATAGCATATGTATGTGTTCTCCATTAGGCCAGGGAAATTAAGAGAGAATCTTATCCTCAGTCCTTAGTCATTTAAAAATTAGTTTCCTTATTTTTCTGCCCCAGATGAATTCTGCATTGTTTTAATGAATTCATTCACAGTGTGAGGGCACACAGCATTGAAGAGACCTCAAGCAGTTTCACATTACAGACACTGACATAGCTTGCTAGAGATCTTCAAAGGCTTTTGTACTTTATTGCTTCATCATTTTTGAGAAAATTATTTTTAGGCTGTCACACTACATCCCCTCTTTTTTATACAACAACCAAAAAAGAAAAAAGGATGAAAAAGAAAGAAAAGAATTAAAGGCAAAGGAAATGATCTGAACTGTCTGTTTGAAATATTAAATAATGTGTAACTGATGTAGATTGCTGAAAAATAGATTTGCCTCATTTGTAAAATGACAGAAATTAGTAAAATGAAGCAATTGAATTATGAATAATGTTCAAACTTTTTAAGCACTAGACACCTATTTTTTAAAAAGCCCTTATACAGAAGCTCAATAAACAAAAGGGAGGCCACTCTAGTTGAAATATAGTTCATTATCTACCTTTTGGCAGGTTCCAGGGCACTTCTGTGAACCTCTTAGACTAGACACTAGACTAGATGATCTCTGGCATGCATCTCCGCGTCAAATAGTCTAGGATTCTATTCAGTTCAACAGAAATGCGACAGAGTGCCTCTACTATAACTGGAGGTACAAAGATAAATACAGTGTAGTTCCTGTCTAAAAAAGCTCACATGATTCTGTGTTTTGAATACAGTGGGCCATTGTACACTCATCCCATTTCCTTGTTAAAGCCAAAAATAACCCAACAGTCTCTTTCTCCCTGAGAAAAACACAGACCTCAGTGCCCAGTTACTACTGGTTACTACCACTCAATAAATCCTTACTGATTAAATTTATTGAGTGAATGACAGCATTTGAGTTAAATAAATGATTAATTACGTAAAATAATGAATAATCTACTAAGAGTAGTAGAAATATAGTCCTAGGAAAATATTATATTTAATACAATAGCTTAAAATAAATATCATTTCTATGAACCATTAAATCAAGTTTCTATATGGTGGAAAAAAAAAATAATGAATGTCCTTCCTTGTCAGTTCCCTTATAACAAGCAGTGATCATGTACTTCAAAGGAAACTCTATCTTTCACTAAACTATGGAACAGTACTCCATGAGAGGAAATACCTGATTCCAACTGATGATTAGCATATGGTTTGAAAAATAGGGAAAAGGACTCTTAATGATTCTTAAATGTTAACTGTTTTTAATATCTTACATAGACCTTTCAAAGCCTCTCAACTTCAGCTTATATCCTATAACAAGAAATTCTCTAATATTGACAAAGAAAATAAGCAAATGTCCTGCATATTTTAAGTTAAGTACTTAAGTATTCCTTACTCTTTCCTTCCCATAGTTAGGCATTTGCATTGCTTTCTTTCTACTGGGATAGTTTCACATAGCAATCTATCCCAGCACCTAGGTTTTGCATTGTGGACCAAAGAACAGCTTGAAGACTGAAGTCACAGGAAAGTGCCGCAGAAAGTACATGAAAACACTAAAAGTATACTGGTGAAATTTTCAAAACATCGTTATTTATGTTCAGCAAATGCTCCCTCATCCAGATAAACAATACCTTTGTATTTCTTTGCCAAGTACTCATCATTTTTTGTTCTTTTAGGCTAAAAGACTCCTTTTTACTAGAATTCTTCCATTTGGTTCACTCAGTTTAGAAAGTAAAACTATAAATGACTTAAATGAAACTAGATAGAAACTTACATTCAGAGAAGTAATAAATTTTTATAAATGGCTCTTTTAATACAACTGAATATCCTTTGGGTAGATAAAAGCTACCTATTACAAAGAGCATTACAAAATTACCACAGGAGAGAAAAAAATCACTTTTGCAACTCTAGCCAATAACATAAGATAGAGTTAACTCAAATATTAAGTCATACTTGTACAGATAAATCAATTTGGAACTTATTTAAAAGATAGCATTTTAAAACAAAAAGAAAACAGTTAATAGAGAACGGGCTGTCCATCTACTTGATAAAATACAATAGTGATTTAAAATGATCTTCCTAAAAACCATTTAGAGAAAATCTTATTGCTAAAAGAGGGTATGTCCACAAAGTCATCTTGATACAGGCAGGTAAAGCAGCAAATTTTAAATAATTCATTTTTTTAAAATCTCTAAATATTATTTAAAGGAGACACTAATGATCCTGGTTCATTCTAAAAATTTCTGATTTAAGGAAGCTTGAGATTTTCATCTTAATGATTCTTAGAGATATTCAAATACCCTTTCTATCCAGAAAAATAAATGTGCAACGGTCTTTTGGAACAGAGTTGTAGAGATACACTGGCCTTTCAGTAGGGTGCAAAGTGCTATTTGAAATTTAATTGAGCACTTTCTCTGAGATTTACTATCTAGTATATGTACCAAAAGGAAAAGTACCAAAAAAGACAAAGTATAAAATTAAGAGCTATCTAGCCTTTCATTTTCAAAAAGAAGACAACAGATTGATTGTTAGTATTAACTAAAAAGTGAAGCATTTAACCGAAAGAAAAGTAATATAATCTTCGTAACATTGTGAAAGAAATCAGAGTATTTAAGATGAAGGCCATTCAAAGCATGTATGGCAATAGAACTTAATCAAAATGCTTTGAAAATATCTCAGGTCATATGTAAATATGAACTCAGAATGGATAAAAGACCAAAATTTAGGTGCTAAAAGGATAAAAGTCTTAGGAGAAACACAGACATAAATCTGCATGACCTTGAATTAGACTGGCTTCTTAAGTATTATGACAAAATCATAAAGGATGAAAGAAAAAAGATAAATACAACTTCATCAAAGTTAAAAACTTCTGTGCTTCAAAAGACACTGTGAAGAAGACAAAAAAGACTATCTAGAGAATGTAGAAACTATTTACAAACTATGTATCATATAAAGAATGTAAAATACTCTTATAACTCAATAATTTAAAAAAAGACAACCCAATTAAAGGAACAAAAGATTTCAATGGAAATTTCTTCAAACAAGATATACAAATGACCCCAAAAGTGAAATAAGTCATTAGGGAAATGCAAATCAAAAACTCAGATACCACTTCCTACATACTAGGATATCTAAAACCGAAAAGACAGACATAAAAGTATTAGTAAGAATGTGAAGAAACTGGAACTCTCATACAATGCTGGTGGGAATGTAAAATGATGTAGTTTCTTTGAAAAATAGTTTGGCAATTCATCAAAAAGTTAAACAGTTACCAAATAACTCATCAACCCAACCACTAGGTATCTATCTAAGACAAATGACAGCATCTTCACACAGAAAATGTGTATATGAATGTTTATATAGCAACATTATTCATAATAAACCAAAAGATAGAAATAACTCAAATGTTACTCCACTGATGAGTGAATAAACAAAATGCTGTATATCTACACGGTGGGGTACTTTTTAGCCACAAGGTGGAGTGAAACAGTAATACATATTGTAACATAGATGAATCTTGAAAACATTATGCTAATTGAAAGGCCACATACTGTATATCTATTTATCTGAAAGGTCAATAAGCAAATCCAGAAAGATAGAAAGTAGACTAGTAGTTTCCAGAAACTGGAAGAGGAAGGAAAAAAGTAACTGCTAACAGATATGGGGTTTCCTTTTAGGATGATGAAAATTGCCTGTAATTAGACAGTGGTGATGGTTACACAACTCTGGGGATATACTGAAAACTACTTAATTGTCCACTTTTAAAAGGCGAGTTTCATGATATACTAATCCTCCCCCCTGCCCTCATTTTTTGATGGTACTGGGATTAAACCCAAGACTTTGTACATGTTAACTGTATTCCAATTTTTAAAATGTCTAAAGTGACTTATGATCTTTTCTTAAATAAAAACTGAAAATAACTAATTATTTAGTGAAATTTGATTCATCAGCCAGATGTTGCTTAATTCCTACTCCACTTTTCATATCATCACTGATCTTCACCCTCTTGGAATTCAAGCCACTAGCATCCTACTTTTCAACAGTCAAGTATTATGATAAGAGGAGGTCCTGGATGGGAAAAGTTTAGCTGTTCTTGTTGATCTGATTATTTTAAAACAATAGCACAAATCTTTAATTTTTATCATGTTGATAGACCTCTGTCGAAATAGCTTCTTTATACAGGTCACTTAATAAAAC
>RJWT010009556.1:0-25033 GCA_004365215.1 Cuniculus paca | reverse complement strand
AGCATAACAAACTAAAGGTGTTAGTGGGATCCAAAATGCACAATACATATTGGGAAAGTCAAAAGGGAGGAACTATCTAAAAAGGGAAAGAAATGACCACTATTAATCTATTATCATGATTTGAAATTCAGATTGTATTCATAGTTCTGATTAGTTTCATTTTATTCTGATTTGTTTGATTTTATTATACTTGATGGCACGGACAGCTATTTTAAAATAACAAAATACATAATTGCAGCCATCAAAAAAAAAAAGCTGTTCCTATCTTCTCACAGATTGCAATCAAATAGTAGGAAAGAGACTTAAACCAATCAAACCAAAGAATAAAAGCACCATTGGACTTCAGAACCTTTCCCCCATATTTATTGGGAATTTTGTATCTTATTGAGTCTTTCAGTTTCTTACACTAGGGAGACGATGTAGTGTTTACACATGTGAGTTTGGTTTATTTCACTTACGAGTATGGCCTCAAGTCGCATCCATTTACCTATAAAAGTCCCAATGTGATCCTTCTTTATAGCTGAATAGTACTCCATTATATAAAAGTACCACATCATTTTTAACCATTCCTCGATTGATGGGCATTTGGGTTGTTTCCAAGATTTGGCTATCACAAATTGTGCTGGTATAAACATGAGTGCACATATATCACTGTGGCATGATGATTTTGCTTCTTCTGGGAATATGCCCAGAAGCAGAATAGCTGGGTTAAATGGGTCATCCAATCCTAGCTTTTTGAGGAACCTCCAGACTGATTTCCACAGTGGCTGCACCAGTCTACACTCCCAACAGTGGAGAAGAGTTCCTTTTTCCCAACAGCTTTTCCAGCATTTGTTGTTGGTGGTTTTCTTGATCCTGGCCATTCTTTCTGGAGTGAGATGAAATCTCAGAGTCGCTTTAATTTGCATTTCTCTAATGACCAATGATGCTGAACATTTTTCCATGTATTTGCCATTCGTATTTCTTCAGCTGAGAAGTGTGTTTTCATCTCAGATGCACATTTTTGGATTGGGTCTTTGAATTTTGAGGGCCTGATTTTTTTAATTCTTTGTATGTTCTAGATAGAAGACCTTTGTCTGAAGGACAGTTGACTAAGATTTTTTCCCAATTTGTGGGTTTTCTTTTCACTCTGTTGGAGATTTCTTTTGATATGCAAAAACTTTTTAACAAGACAAGATCCCAGTTGTTGATTCTGGGAAGTGTTTCCCGTGCAGTTTCACTTTTGCTCATGAATTCTCCACCAACTCCTGTGTCTTCAACATTTTTACCTACTTTGTTTTCTAGCACATTTAGTGTTTCGGTTTTAATATTTAGATCTTTGATCCATTTTGACTTTAGTGCATGGTGATAGGCTTGGGTCTAGTTTTAGTTTTTGCCATATGGAAAGCCAGTTTTTCCAGCACCACTTATTCAAGATGATATCCTTCTTCCCGTGAACATGTTTGGCCCCTTTGTCAAAGATAAGGTAGCTGGCTGTGTTTGTAGTTGGGGTTGTATCTTCTAATCTATTCCATTGATCCTCAGGTCTGTTTTGATTTCAGTACCATGCTGATTTGATTACAGTACCTTTGTAGTATAATTTCAAGTCTGGGATTGTGATGCCTCCTGCCTTGCCCTTGCTGCCCAGAATTACCAGCACAATTTGTAACAGCTAAATCTTGGAAAAAACCCAAATGCCCATCAACTACAGAATAGATAAAAAATATTTGGTATTTTTATACAATGGAGTGTGATTCAGCTATACAGAAAGATAAACTTGAGGGTTTCATAGGTAAATGGACACAATTTGAGACCATACTCACAAGTGAAAAAAGTCAAATTCACATGTGTAAATATTATATTGTCTACCTCATGTAAAAAAAATTGAAAGAGTAGTAAGATCCAAAATATATAACAGATATTGTGAAAATGAAATGGAAAGAAAGTGCTCAAAGGGAAAGAACTGGGAGAGGGGATAGGAGAAAAGGAAGAAGGGAAAAGATTATATGTATATGAGTATACATATACAAGTGTGTATGTGCATATATATGATAGATAACTATACTAGTCTCTGTAAGTTCATCAAAAAGAACAGTTTGCACTTCCATTGTTTGATGTATTTTTTCATGCCTATATCTTGTAACCTGAACAACTACTTCTAATATAACGATGTGCAATATATTAACTAGTGTTAATTTCCTTTTTTGAGATTCTGTATCATTTCTCTTTTTTGTTTTTAAAATTAAAAAAAAATAAAGGAGGAATAAATAAGTTCAAAAAAACTTCTTCATATTTCCAAATAAGTGGTTTCCCTACAGAACCTACAGCTGTGGTATTCATCAAGTCACAGTCTTCACCACCCAGCTTTATAGTTTCAGGGTTTGGGAGGTGTCACCTATTCCAGAGGCTCCCTCCTCAAGAAAGCCCAGAACATGGCAAGTATCCAAGCTAAGGGATGTCCTTCTTCATGTTGAAAATCCAAAAGCAATCTGACCACAGGTCTCCTCTGGGTATAGGTAGTAGGGAAGGGAGCACAAGGAGACCGCTGGACTCAATGCCATCACCATCAGACCTAGACACTCCTGAAAGTTACAAGTGCTGGATCTAATCTCCCACCACAGGGTGCAGACCCCAAATGCTTCCTGGCCCAAGAATGAACTTCTTAGAAAGCCTATGAGTAGCCCTCATCCTCTCTGCATCTGTCTCCCATGTCTGTCTCTCAACCAGTAACTGCGATAGGGTAAGAAACACTCAAATTTCTGGAGTGAAGCTATAGTATAGCTGTTCTTCTGCTTAGTTTCACACAACCCTTTCCCAAAATGGACCTCATTAAATTCTCTCTGCCAGTATGGCAGGCACTGCATTCAGTTTGTTCTCGAACTCTATACTCCTATGAAGGAGTCACACTTGGAGTAAAATCCTGTTGTTTTTGTAGTTTACCACAGCCATGGGCTTTTCTTCAGGCTAGCACTACTGCGAATGTCCATTATTTCACCCTGGAGATGCCAAATGTCCAGAAATTACCCTTTCTCCCAGAGCTCTGGCCTGGTCCATGATCAAGTCAGTCAGTGCACCTCTGCAACCCCGTGGTCAGGAGAACCGAAATGCAGAGTTGGGTAGGAGTTGGTATTTTGATACAGCAAGAGTATGGAATTCACACCACAGAGTTGGCTGAGATTGGGCACCACTGCTCTCCTGTCATGCTACCACAGATGCAGCTCAGCACATATTAGAGTTGAAAGCTACTTTCTTTAATTTTTTTAATTTTAAACAGAACAAAACAAAACAGAATAAAGCAAATCAGAACAGAACAATGCAAGTGACAGAGGACTTCAAAACAAGATCACAAGAAATCAACAATCGCTACCATAATGGGACTCATTTTCATCAAAATGGATGTGCATACCATTGCACACAATAAAATCAAACAAAACAAAACAGAACAAAACCAATGAAAACAAAAGAATGAAAGCATTACAGGACTTCAAGATAACAGAAAATCAACAATGGCTACCAGAATGGCTCTTTGTTTTTTCAAAATAGCTGTCCATACTTTCCACACATAACAAAATCAAATAATAAAAAAGATTAAAATCAATCAAAACAAAAGAATAAAGCATTGCAGGACTTCAAAACAATAGCAAATTAACAATGGCTACCATAATGTCTTGTTTTCTCCAAAATTCCAGTCCATACTATCACAGATAATAAAATCAAATAAAACAAAACAGAATAAAACCAATTGAAACAAAAGAATGAAAGCATTACAGGACTTCAAAACAAGATAACTGGAAATCAAAAATGGTTACCATAATACATTCTGTTATCTTCAAAATAGCTGCCTGTACCATTAAACACAGTAAAATCTAACAAAACAAGACAGAATAAAACCACACCTAACAAAATTATGAAAACAATACAAGAATTCAAAACAAGGTAGTAAGAAATTAACAGGGGTTACCACTTTCCATTTTTAGGCATTTCCTTTCCTATCACTTTCATAATATCTGTTTTGCTTTTTGTATCCCACTGACTCCTTCAGTTTTTTATCCTAGGGAGATAACTTGGTGTTCACTCATATGAGTCCAAATCATTGCACCCATAAGCATTATCTCCAGTTGCACCCATTTACCTATAAAAGCCTCAAGATTATCTACTTTATAACTGGGTATCTTTGCATTGTATGAAAATACTGTATCTTTCTTATCCATTTTGCGGCTGATGGGCAAGTTTCCCTTGCTTTTTTCTGGTCTCCTGTCACATGGAACAATTGTATTCTCTCCTTTGATTTTCAGTCTATGAATTTCTTTTCAAGGAAAATGTGGTTTTCATATACAGTATATTGATGGATCTTGTTTCTTGATACGCTTTCCCTGTGTTTCTTTTTATTGTTGAATTGAGGCCACCTACATTAATGGTTAAAACCAGCAAGCAATGGTTCATCTCTGCCATGCTACCCTCCTGCTGTTGGCCCTCCACTTTTCTCCTTCATTCAACTGCCTGTCTTGTTTGATGATCCTCCTGTGCTCCTGCTCCTGGAACCATGGTCATCTTTCTCTCTTCCTAGAATATCGTTCAGCAATCTCTGTAGGGTTGGTTTGGTGGTTATGAATTTCTTCAGTTCTTCTTCATCATGTAAGTATCTTCTTTACCCATCAATTCTGAAAGATAGCTTTAAGGGTATGTCAATCTGGGTTGGAAGCTGTTTTCTTTCAGGATTTGAAACACTTCACTGCAAACTCTTCTTGACTTGATGGTTTGTGTTGAGAAATCTGCCATGATTCTGATGGGTTTTCCTTCATAGGTGACCTGCTTTTCTCAAACAGCTTTTAATATTCTGTTCTTGTCTTGAATTTCTGAGATCTTTATTATACATCTAGGTGTAGATTTCCTTTCATTATGGCTAGTTGTACCCCTATGGGCCTTGCTTATCTGTATGCTATATCATTTTTCCATGTTAGAGAAGTTTTCTGCTATTATTTCTGTAAATAGCCTTTTTATTTCATTTGCATTGACCCAGGCTTTTTCATTGATACCTCTCACTCTTCAGTTATTTTTCTTTGCATCATCTGGCAGCCACTGAATTGTTCTTTCCTGGTTCCTTGTTATTTTTAAGAGATCTTTTATTTCATGATTGCTAGCTGTGATCCTGTCTTCAAGGTCTGAAAGTCTATCTTCACTCTCTTTCAAGTGGTTTTTTGTCAGCTTACAAATGACTTTTTAATTTCCTGGATATCTTAGAATCTGTTTCATGCATTGTAATTTCTTCCTATATTCTTCAATGTTTTCATTATTTTCCTATGCTCCTCTTTTTTATCTATGTCTCCTTTAGATATGCTGAGCAATTCTTTCATTGTTTGTGATTTCTTCTTTTACCTAAGACACTATTTCTGATCTGGTTACTTTTACAGTCTCATGAATTTCTTTTACTTCAGTTGCTGTCCTCTCAGAGATTTCAGGTCTGTGACTTCCATTTCCTTCCATGACTATATCTCCCAGACTTGTTCTGTGTGGGCTGGAGGTCTGAGATTACCTTTCGCTCCTTTGTCTTGACGTTCTCCTGGGTTCCTCCCAACACACCGGTTGTGGGGTTCTAGGCACTTCCTACATTGGCTGCCCGTCTGTGGTGTAGGGGAATGGACCAGGCACCTGGGTTTCTCTGAACTCAGGTTCTCAGGGAGCTAGCAGGGAATGGGGCTAGCTTCTCCAGACCCGTGCAGCTACAGGAGTATGTGGCAGTTGGGCTGCTTCTCTCAGCCTGCATGTCTACACTGGGACTCTCCCGATGGAAGCAGGCACACAGGGGTGTGTTTGTCTGACTCTCCCGGTGAATGCTGGCTGCCCAAAAGAAACAAGGGTCTCTAATGGTGGCCTGTGGGTACAGAGCATATCTGGCTGTGTCTCCCTGCCTGTGCTGGCTGCCCACAGGAAGCAAGCCTTCAGATGGCACCAGCAAGCATGTAGGGACACATCTAGCTGCATCTCCCTGTCTGCCCTGGCTGCCTACAGGAAGCAAGCCTTGCAATGGTGGTGGCAGGTGAGCAGGGGCAGATCTGGCTGTATCTCCCCACCCATGCTAACTGCTCACAGGAAGCAAGCCTTCCGATGGCAGCAGTGGATACCCGAAAAGTTATTTTCTTTTAAGGCTTCCAAAACTTTACCCCAAGTTTTCTTGGGCCGTAAGGTTTGTGTTGAGAAATATTCTGCAATTCTTCTATTTTTTTTAATAAATTATGTATACTTGTTGATTTCCTCTAAGTTTTTCAAATTATTTCTACTAGACTTCTGGGATTTTTAACTATGATGTGTCATGGAGAAGCTATTTTCTGACCATGGCTATTTTGCGTTCTGGATGCCTTGTTTACCTGAAAGGTAAATTCCATCCCTCAACTCAGAAATTTTTTCTCCTATGATTTCAGTAAATAAATTTTTATGCCTTTTGTGCTATTTTCTAATTTTTCGCCTACTCCTATAAATTTTAGGTTGGATCCAGTCTCCATGATCTCTTGTTTTTTTAAGTATCTCTGAGTATACTGCCTCCTGCATCAACCTTATCTTCCAGTTCTGATATTTTGTCCTCAATTGGTCATTTCTGCTATCAGTATATTCAACAGAATTATTTATGACCTAGACTTCAGTTTATGTTTTCATGGTCTCTAATTTTTTACTAAAATGGGCATTCATGTCTTGTATCATCTTGGTTACCTCACCCAAGTTACTCTTTCTGTATTATTTAAGTTCACTGAACATTTTATTAGCTAAGTTTCTTTTTTGCTTAGTTACATCATCTTTGAGGTTGTGAACATCTTACTGATGTGGTTTGTTTGTTTCTTCCTTTATCCCTTAAAATATTACAGCCCTTTGGTTCTGCATCAGTGCCCACAGGATCAGCTTTTGGCAAATTAAGAATTTGGGGGGCATCTTGTTACCTTCTCATGTCTCTATTATTTGAAAGGGCTGAGGGTTGAAGATCAATTACAGTGGAGAGACTTGCTGGTGTGGAGGTGTCTTAAGTTAGTCCCCACTTCCTAATGAGGTAATCTTGGCTTTGGTCATACTGGTTTTTATGCACCTGTTACGGTTTCTATATAGGTGGCCCCCAAAAGCCTCATGTAGTCATGGAAGCAGCTGAATCTAGCATTTGTCATTGATTCATTGCCTAATGCTGGGTTTAGTGCTGGGTTTAGTGCTGGGATTAGTGCTGGGATTAGTGCTGGGATTATCAGTGTGAGCACTGCAGGTATCCAGGGGTGGAGCCTGCAAACTATAAAAGGGAGGGAAGAAGACGTGTTTTGGGTCTCTCTTTTGCTGCTGTTCTGCTCTGTTTTGCTCTTGCTCCTTGTGAGCTGCCATGAACAGCTGCCCCCCAGCCACATCACCCTTCTTTGGGGCCAACTGGATATGGACTGAAACCCCAAAACTGTAAGAAATAAGCCTCTCCTTCCTTCACTTTGGGTGTCAGGTATTTTGTCTCAGCAAGGAAAGAAAAGTAACCAAGACAGCACCTGTTCAACCCACTCAGTGTAACAGTATCATACTTAAGGTACTGTGCTGCAAAGAGAAAATCACTATGAGTTAATCAGGATTTCCAGAGTCAACTTTATAACAATTATGTACATCAAAACTTTTTTAATGACATCACACTTTTCAATGACTCATAAAAATGGTGATATGCTACTACTGATAAATAGTGGGATGTGGAGGGTGAAGAAAAGCAAAAGCAAGAGAAAAAAGAAGGGAATACATCAGAAACAAGAAAAAAGAGCTAACAAGAGAAAAGATATTTGTAAAATTATTTTTAAAATGGGTTGAGGGCTGATGGAAAGAACGTTTGAGAGAGTATTTGTGGGAGCAAGAGAAGGGATGAAGAGAGAGGGAAGAGTAATTGGAAGTTGAGAGAAGCTGTGAGGTCAAAACCTGTTAATCTGATGATAGTAACTTTGCACTTGAATCCTCTATACACAACGTTGGTGAAGATTAACCTGATTTTCCCAAAAAAGATTAAAGCACTGCTTAATTTTTATTCTCCTTCCTCACTTCAGACACCACTATTCTCATATATATATTTTTAACACACACACATACATATAATGTCTATGCATTAGATGAAGAGAGAGAAAAGAAACAGTTAAAAAAACAAAATTAAAGCATCCTTTCAGTCCTATTTAAAGTCTGAATTCAGTGATCTCTTCTCCCTATGTTCACTGATACAGAGATTTGACTCAGGAGATAGGGGGAGGCAATCTGGACAGATTTCTGGTTCTGGTTTTTCCTGTATCTCCATACTTCACAGAGCATCACGTGTCCACAAGATGACTTTTCTTCCCTGCTCCATCTCAGTCCACAGCCTGCACCTGCAACTCTCTCAGCTGGCCCCTCATATGATTTGTTCTCTTACATGTCAATGGGGAAGAGATTGGGGTTTGAATGGATCTCTGGCCCCACCTCCCTCTATAAGCCACATCCTGTAGTTTCACTTTTGCTTCTATGGCTGGCCAGACAAGAGGTTTTTGCCTTTGTCTTATGACTACATACTTTGAATTGAGTTTAAGGGGAGGAGGGTCCAGTGTGTTCTTTCATTCATTTCCAAAAGAGTTTTTCAATCTTTACTCCCTTCCTTCGTCTATAAACCCACTGCCTCTGTGCTCGCTTTCTAAAAGGCTCTGGTTAAGCCACTGTTTAAGTTTGTGCTTGATCCTCTATATACAATTTTGGCTAAGCCGTATCTCTGGTCTTTTGCCTCCATTTTCCCCTGTGCACTGTACAAAGTGAACACTGTGGTGTTCCAGGTACAGGGGAGAGGGTTTCCTTTGTGAACACTGAATGGGGAGAATAGGCAAGAAGAACAATGAATGAGTGCCTGCTCTGGTACTACCTGAACTCCTTTCCTCGCCTCCTACGATTTATCAACTGCAGTATGTGGGTCTCTGAAGCATACCTCTCCCGGTGACCAACTCTGAGACTCTAAATCAGTGCTGAGCACTGATCTTTATTTATCCAAGGGCATACCAGTGCTTGCTCTGTCTCTGCCCTCTCAGGTAATTCTGTGGTGCCCTAATCAGGGAATATCTTGCTGGCTGGGTTCCCTTTCCCAGGGATGGGAAAAACAGTTTAGAAGTCTATCCCACGTATCTAGCTGCTGCCGAACCAGAACCTTCCCTTAGGATGCTAACCTACTCCCAAGATGGCATATTCATTGGACTTGGGGTGCCACAGTCCTGAGGTAGCTCTACTTTCCTTTCTAAATCCTCCTGGTCTTGAACTTGATTTGGTAAGTTTCTCCTTCAGGTTGATTCTCTATGTGTGCCTTTCCCCTTCCTGGGTATCTGCACTCCCTGGATGCTTCATTGCAGCTTCCCTAATGCACCTACACCTTCAGTCGACCATGATGGGATACCTGTCCTCTGCTGAGATTTTGACTGGAACAGTGTTGATACTTTGAATTGATTTTGGAGAGAAATTATATCTTAACAATGTTGAGTTTTCTACTTATAAGCATGATATATCTCTCCATTTAGGTCTTCTTTGATTTCTTTTTTGTAACTTTCAGTGTACATGTACAATGAATGCTTAAACTGATCCAGTGATGACCACAAATGTTTCACGACTTCCTAGAATATGTTATATACATACAATAGTGGAAGTAATATAGAAGCTCAATATAGGCTGTGTTAACTCTTAAAATGAAGAATAATTTTGGACAATAAATTCCTTTTGTAGCTATATTGACAATTTCCTTCAGTTTTTATTTACACAAAAGGAGAAAGAGAACCTCTGTATATTTATAATGAGCTTTGAGGCTGGAAAAACCACTTAGAACCTAAATACATATTTAAAAACTGAAAATCCTATTTTTATAAGAATACATAATGATGTCATCATTTTTCACAAATGATAGTTCTCATGATAATCTCTGCATATCACACTAAGGTTGCTGACTAGGGAGATTGTAGTGTTACCTGCCTCAGAGATATGAGGTTTTTCTATCCTGATATATTATCCAAACAACCCATTATATACATGAGAGCTATTTCAGTATGTCACTTACTTCTATATGCAGATAAGCTGCTTAAGTGATGGGACTTTCTCTCCAAATATCACTTTTTACAAATACCAATTATGTGTATCAAGAGAGACACTGCATATCAAAAATAATGCAATCAATAGTCATTGACTACTAGAAGATCTGTTATTTATCTCATCTCTAAAAACCTCTTTGGAGTAGGTTTATAATATTCATGTACAAAACAAAAACCTATGATCTAATAATAAGGTAAACATATAAGATTGTAGACACAGATTTAAGCTCAGGTCCAAAGTCCTTTTGTTTTGTACAAAACCACTCTAGAATTCAATAAATACTTGGTAATAATGTGAGAAAAGCTGAACACAGCAAATTAAGCAGAATAATTCCTTATTTTATTGGCTAATATTAGTAGAATTATTTCACATCATTTAATAAATGGAAGCTTTTTTCTTAACATATTTACAACTGAAAAATTTGAAAATAAAAATAAAAAGAGACTAACACCTTAGTCTCTAAAGTAATTTCAATTTGGTATTATTTTCCTCATTTATTCCAAATATATTTTCAGAGTACAAGTACGAACACATTTTACATATAATTTGTACACACAGTTTCACTTTATTACATTACATACAACTTAATTTTTTCAGTAAAATTTTATATCTAAGCGCTATTAATTTATATTTTAATTGAACTACAAGTAGAACATAAAAATGAAACAACTTTAATTTTCTTATTGTAAATTATTCCTCAATGGACATGGTTAAGAAACAGTGACTCACCTCACTTCTGTATTTATCTTCAAATTTCCATAGTTAGAATTACTAAGGTCTGAAGAATTTTAAGACCCTTCCAGTTGTGCTAACTAAAACTTAATATGAACTAGCAAAGAAAAGAGGTACCCAATTCAACAGATTTCAGTGTCAGAGAATCTCCACTTTCTTATCTGTTGATTTTAAAGAGCATACATTATCTCACTGATTTAATTTGCATCTCTTTTATCATCAATAAGGCTGAAAATTACTGGTTTTGCAAAAGGCTTATCTGTACCTTTTCTAAAAATCTACTGGGATGTTTATTTTTTTTAATTAATTTTTATTCATTGTTGACACAGAAAGATAGTAACCTTTATAGTTATGCATACTGAGACATGTTTCTTATACTTTACTGTTTGTCTTTTATGTATATCTTCCTTTTGTTTTCAAACTCAAATACATTTGGCTTCAGAAGCTGTTGCCTAGGTTCATTCAGATTTTCAAATATAAATACTCCTTCTGAGAAGACAGCCAGGTAATTAACTGACTCTTAGTAAAGTCAGATTAGGAAACAACTATGAGATCTCCAATTAAACAGAGAAAACAGAGAGCTGACCTTAGAACCATAACATGTTTTGTTCTGTTTCAACAGAAACACTAATTTGGAGATGACTTCCATTCATCCAAATTGTCTCTTAGATTAGTTTATTTCTGTGCTTGCCTGGTAATATCTGTATTCTATCCAATGAAATTTGAGATAATCCACTTATAATTATTTGAAATCTGAAGTTGCAGAAATTTTAAAGAAATCTGCTTATGGTTATAATCTTTTACTGGAATCCAACACTAGAATGTCATGTCTGACCGCCAATATACCTAACAAAATAAAAATAATCATTTGACCCTTGTCATGTTTCCAGGAGGTTAAAACAATTGACTAGAAATGCTGAGAATTGTTAAAAAGGCAACAAAATTTCTTTCATAAAAAGTATTTTTAACTGTATGTCAAACTTCTGTGGAAAAGTAAAAAAATATTGCTTGCAACAGTTCTTTTCTCAGTATAGCCTCTGATTTTCATTTTCCTCACGTATCTGGAAAAGTAAGTGTACAAGCTTCAAAGTGCAATTAAAAGATTTTTCAAGTGTTCAAAATATTACACGTGTTCAAAAATATTACATCAAATAGAAACTTTAACTTATCAAAAACAGTTTTTGCTAATGTCACCTACCTTAACAGAAGATATCATATTGGTATCATTTCAACTTGTAAAGTTCTAATGGTAGACAATGTATTTTTCATAAATGCATATCAAGTTACCAAAAATGTAAAGAAAAGCTTCAAATATTCTCATGATTGATATCAATGCCTTTATTATTTTTGCATGCTTTACCTAAAATTCACTTCTTGGTACAAATACAATATTCAAGTATTGATGAAGACACGAAATAGTGGACTATTTCACAAATATATTTGGCAAAAGAAAGGTACATTAGAACTTTCCAGGGAAATGATTTTCAAGGTCACTGTGACAGTTAGTGCTAGTGATTCCTCAGGAATCATTTTCTTTTTCTGTAATTATAGAATCCCTTATTTTTTGGCTAGTATATGGTCAACTGGAATAAAGACTGATTCTCAGACTCTTGTTTCATCTGGAAGTTATGTTGTAATTTCAACTTAAACCAAGAGGAAGTAGGCAGGAAATTTCCTATGCAACTTCCAAGAAGTATTCTTAAAAGAAAGATGATACATTTTTTGTTTCTTCCTCTCTGCTAGTCAGAAAATAGTAAATGTGCTATGCAGAGATGGCCACGTGGGAATACCAGGGTGAAATACTATAAGGAAGAAGACAGATCAAGAAGACAGAATGACCCTGTGGCCTTCATAACTATAGACCTGCCAAGCCAAACTCAGATTGAATATACTAACTTGAAAAGGAAAGAAGTATTTATTGTTTAAGATGCGGTTATTTTATTTAGTGATGAAGAGGACTATCATTTCCAGATAATCTTAACTGTAATTCATTTAATTTCCACATCAGAAGGCAGTAATACTAGTAACTATTAAAACCATAATAAACTGAATATGAGATATATTAAAAGGCTAATTCAGAAGATAAAAATATTTTATTTAAGTCCTGGAGTCAAATCCATATAGTATTTGGGTTCTAGATGGGCACTCACTGCCTATATGACATTGGACACATTCCCTATTTTTCCTAGGGTTCACTTTCTAATCTGTAATATGAAAAGAATGATTGTGATTGTAGTAATAATTAAAATAAGTAATGTATGTAAAATTATAAAGAACAGTAACAGAAAAGCACTCAACATGTGCTTTACAGTCATAAATTTGGGTCAATTACACACTGCATACACAGAGATTGGCCCATATACCATGTCACTCACATAGAGTCATCTTGGTTTGTGTAAGAATACTCTGTGATATCACCTAAAGATGCATTTCCTGGGACATAGCTCCATCATTAAACAACACACACCTGTACTGTTATCATCACTATGAAATTAATAAATGCTTTATTGATTGTATTGTTTTTAATGAGTTAAAAGAATTATATGAATCACAGTAGTCTACAACAAAGCTCTCTTTCCTATTAATCATAACCAACTCATTTTAAGGGAAAAGAAAAGGCAACCAAGAGTGTATCAGAAAATGAGTATATTTCTTATTTCATACAGTTGTTATGATTAAAGAACAGTTCAACTCGTTAAGAAGTAGTTTATTCAGTAGACTTCACCTAATACAGAAAGTGCTAGCATATATCTAAATGTTAGAAAAATGTGTATCTTCTCTTAATCTAAGATTGCTTGTTCCTTGCATGCAGACAAATAAGTAACATCAGTTTCTTTTTTTTACTAATTTCTAATTGAAATTTAATATTCTCTTAAAGTATGAATATAGAGAACTAACCACAAAATGTTAGCAGTATCTATGACTTCACCAACATATTCATATTATATTGTTGCAGAAATCTTGAAATTTCAGTAACACTCAACCAGAACCAAACAATGTGACTAGTGTTTTGACAGTAGCATTAGTATCTTAGAATTTTACTTCTTTAGAGTAACTTTAGATTCACAGTAAAACTGAGAGAAGTGGTGGAGGTTTCCCATACATTCCCTCACCCTCATACACACATGGTCCTCTTTCCTTATCAACATCCCCCACTAGAGTAGGACATTTATCATAACAATAAACCCACACCAACACACTTCAAGTCAACAGTTTACCTCAGAGTTTGCTTTTGGTATTACATGATCGTACAAATGTACAATGACATGTGTTCAGTAATACAGCAGTATATAGCATGTTTTCGCTATCCTAAAACTACTCTGGTTTTACCTGCTTCTCCCACTTCGATCCCAGTAATCAATGATCTTTTGACAATTTCCATACTTTTCACATCATTAATTTTTTACAGAACTGCTAAATACTTTCCTCTAAGTATTTCATCTTGTTTTTAAAAACTGTCTTTTATAAACTAACCACAAAGATTAATACATTTTCTGTAACCTAACATATAAAATATTATTTTAACATGTAATCAATACTGTTAAATGTACTGAGATATGTTCAATTCATGTCTTCACACTGTTTTTGAAATCCAGCATGTATTTTTATATTTATAGTACACCTCACTTCAGATTGAAAATCTTCATCATAAATATGATCTGTATGTTGTTTTATAACATTTACAGTTTGCTATGGTTTTAATATGGACATTGTCCTTCAAAGTCAGTATTAAAGACTTGATCACAAGAGTGGTGGCACTGGGAAGTGCTGTGGAACATGTGAGAGGGGGAACTAGTGAATGGAACTTAAATCATTAGGGACATACCCTTGAAAGTGACTATGGGATCACAGGCCTTTCCTTTTTCTCTGTTTCCAGGCTTGAGATGTGAGCATGTGCTCTAACAACTACTCCTGTCATGATATACTGCCCTAGACAGAGGTCCAAACCAACAGGCCTGTGTGACTTTAGGCTAGAACGTCAAGAAACATGAACCAAAATAACCCTTTTCTCTGTATAAAGTTAGCTTCCACAAGTATCTGATTGCATTACTATGAAACAAATGCACAGTTTAAAAAAATAGATACCCAAATTGTTCAAAACATACAAAAAAATTTTCCAACAGCAAACAAAAACACTCCACCTTTAACTTTCACATTCACGGTAACAAAACTGTTTCATCTCATTTACAATAATTTGATTTTAATCAGTTATTTGATTCTGTGGTTAGCAGTTTCAAAACTATGTCCAATTCAGAAACTTCTCTGTTAACTCAGTATCATTAATGACAAATCTTAACCTTAACAAAGACTTAATATCAACATAGAGTTCTTTGAGCTACTTTTCATAATCAATACAAATAACAATGTCAATAATAATTCTCTTCCACATTGAGTCATACTAAAAATTTATATAATGATTAAGTATTAAGTTATATTAGAAAAGGTTTCAAAATTAATGAAATTTTTTTGAATCTATCAAAGTCACAAATTCCTCTTTCCATGCACTTTAACTTAGTTTGTTCACAGAAAGTGTGATATTGGTAAGAAAATAAAAATCATATTGACATTTTTGTCTTAAATCACTACATGGCAAATACTGCATGTGTGTGATAGTTTAATACAAGAACTTGAAAACAATATACAAAACATGCCATATAACCTTTGCCTAGGTTCACACATTAATTACATTAATTAATGACATTAATTAGATCTTACATTACCATAGTATATTATCATAACCAGTAAATGACTTACAATATTAAAATGTGAGTTGCTCACTGGTTATCCACACTGCCTCTTGGGCATTTTTTACTAGAATTGTTTTAATACTGGCTAGCTTGGAGAGTTCTTTATATATTCTATGTGCATTCTACAAGTCTTTTAAGGAATATGTAATTTGCAAAGATTTTCTTGCAGTATATGGTTTATCCTATTATATTCTTAAAGTCCTTCACACAGTAAAAGTTTTCAGTTTTTATTATGTTCAATTTATCAAGTCCTTCTTTTGTGGACTGTGCTTTGCATGTCCTAGCCCAGTGCAAACCTTTTAAATACCAAATGCCAACCTGGAACCCAAAACCTACTTATTTATTGCAACATGCCAATACTGTGATTAAATCTGAATGCTTAAGTTTTTGTTTAGAAAAAACTCATAGAGTAAATCTTTTGTCTTAGAAGAAAAACATGATAACATGCATGCCATTGGTTCACCACCATTGCTCTAACCAGTGTATTGTCTTTTCCCTAACTTTTGGAGTTTTCTGATGGGTGATTTGTTTTGTCCAGAACTTTTCATTGTGACTAGCAGAACTAAAATGTAATGTGCTACTCCATCTGGTCCTGAATCCAAGTGAAAATGGAATGTATTCAGTTAGTCTATCTTGGCCAGTACTCAAATTCTGTTACTTGTTTTCAGAGTAAATATTACAATTATTTACACATGCAATCACCATCAATTCTACAAGTTTCTAGAAGGTTTTATTAATTTTTATTTATTGGGTTTCTACTACATTTTCATATTACACTTTGCTAGCCTGGCAAAGTGGTGTACATAACATATTCTTAAAAGCTTAATAGCTGCAAGAAAATGTTACTATAATTTCTTGACTTCTAGCCAACATTAGAAACTTAAACAAGTTAAATAATTTTTAAGTTCTTAATTCATTCAGTAAACCCCTGGTTTATTAACACATACAGGGATACAGTAATCCTAAACATAGCTAAGGTCCCTGGAGTTGTGGAATTTACATTTTAGTGACCAAACTAAGGCATATGAATAATTTTTTAAAAATTCAGTCTACTGGGCTTCAGTTAATTTTAGAAGCAAATATTTAGAAAACTGAAGATATTTACAGAAATTTCAAACTACAGAATTGGTACAGGTGAGTTGTTTTTTTTTTAAACTTGGTACAACAAAACTTCAATATGCTAAAAAGTAAAACTACTTACCACATACAGCTGTTTCCACAGACTGGCCCATTCTTGTAGTGTTGCTGTAACCTCAGTCACAATAGAATCTTCAAGTGGTACCACAGTTTCATACTGCCTAGAACCAGAGACACAACAAATAGGAACATTTTCTTTGATAAAATATTAGAATACTCTTTGCTACATTTTTAATGTCTTTAATTCAAATCTTAAGTTCATATGAATATAAAGAAAAGTACATCTAATTGATCAAAAATCTCTTTTGCGGTAATACGCTGCTGTGGTGCAACTTAACTTCATTAATAATATTAAAACATTTGGTTTTTACTATATAACTCCTCATACTACTTTTATAAATAATGCCTTTAAGATTCATTTTTTAAACACAATCATTAAACATTCTTCTTTTCTTGCTTCATTTTTAAAGATTGTACTCTTTAATTTTTCTGTAATACAAATCACCTTATTATACCTTTGCTTTTAAGAGCTGGAAGGGAGGAAGCCAATCGGTTTTAAAAAGTTTTATCCATACTCCTATATGTCAATTTTGCATTTTCTTACACATTTGGTGTAGTAAAAGAACTACATACCTAGAAGAGGAATTCTGATTCTAAGGACAGAAACTTTCTTGGGTTCCCTCGGCCTAACTCACAAGAAGCACCTGCTTTGATGCCAATTCCTATGTTAATCACTAAGGATTTGTAAGTGAACAAAAACGGACAGGGAGCTCTCTTTAGAGAGCTCTTGGTCTAGATAGGGATTTACATAGACAAATATTCATAACAAGCCATGTACAATGATAAATCTAAGAAGGAAATGAAAGATGCAATGAGAGATTTAGCCTGCAACACAATTTAGGATGAAAGTATCAGCAAGCCGTTTTTGAAAAAGTAGGACCAAAATAATCAAATGTCATGACATTAAAAATGTATGGAGAGAACCATGTATAGTATCACTATGAAAGGGAAAAAAATATATGAATGTCATTGAACAGGAAAAAAATACCACATTTCCAAGATGAAGAAAAAATAATGATAAGCTGGGGCCAGGGTCTTTTTGAAAGAATACTACAGATTTTTGAAAAGAATACTATACATTTAGAAGAATACTATAGACAAACATGAATGAAAAGTTCCTGAAAGGTTGCTAAAAGCAGGGACATGATTTGTACCATTTTACAATGGTTACACCAGCACTGAGGTCTATGGGACTAGAGACTGGAACACATATTCTTATCAGACAGTCAAAGAAAACATCATCCATTTGGAAATAGTACAGGAAAACATATTTCACAAAATTAGCATTAAGTATAATTTCATTACTAAAGAAGACAGTTTACAAAGAAACTGTGTTCAAAGATGACTGATTGCAACAATGAATATGTAAGTTATGTGAAAATGTTTTATAGTTTTATTTTGTGTGACCTTCCTATAGATTTAAAAAAAATTTTTGTTGGAATAATGCCACTGCACTATCCATATCTATCAAATACACAAGCTGATTAAAGTGAAAGCTTACTAAGGCCTTACTAAGAGCAAAACATTACAGAGGTGACATCATGAAGGTGCCAGAATAGGTGCTTTCTACTGTCCTCCAATGATAAAAACGTTGACTCTGATAACTACCCATGAATGAAAGTACTTTGTCAAATCTAGAAATCCATCAGAGTAGTTTCAACCTACAGATACAACAAAAAATTCGAGAACAGATGCACTGAAGAGGACAAAAACAAAAGTTTTGCTTTACTTGAATTGCCCTTCCCTCTCAGTGGCACAGTTCAGTACCAAGTAAAACACCCCAGCCCATAACTTCTTCCACATTAGAAAATGAGGCACAGTAAGTGAGCAACCAGCTCCACTAGCCATATGAAACACTGCCCAAGAAGCCCATTTCTTTCTCACTGCACCCAGAATAATGAGGTAATCAGTTTATCTAAATGTCTGAGGTCAGAAGCAAAGAGAGGATATAGATACTACTTACAACATGACAGGCTCTAACAGGAAGCCAACCAACAACAACCTGCTTGGGATGTATCCTTTGGGAATCAAATGATCCACAAACCTCACCACTTCTACCAGGCAATCTCACCAAGAACTACGCCACAGACTCTAAGTGCAAGTATACTGCACAAAGAGCCAGCAAAACACTGAGAGTTTGAAAGAAAACACACAAAGTTAAGTATTTCAGAATATCAGCCTATGAAAAACAAAAGGAGGTTCTGAAAACCTACCATAGTTCTGTGGAAACAAAACAAGGGATACAATTTTATGAATTCTTTCTGGCACAAATAAAGCATGAGGTATGGAATGAGTATATCAATAGAAAAATGTCTGAGAGGGTCTCATACTCACTAGCCATAGTTTGGTTTCTAGTAACTACATCTTCAAATAGGAAGAAAGCAATCCAAGACTTTAAGGAATACAAAAATTTAAGGAAAAGGACATTGCTAAAAGAATAAAATAATATTCTGATAACCAATATCAAAGATATTGAAGAAGTACAATTTCATGACAAAGAAATCAGTGATTGTGTTAGGAAGTTCAGTGAACTACAAAAAAAAGATATCATAAATATAATACTTAAATCAGATCAATAAAGTGAATTCATAAAAACCAATTTAAAAAACCCACTTCAACTGAACAATACATTAACAAAAACAAAAATGTAACAGAGTGCATCAACTGTAGACTTGATCAAGCCAAAGAAAGAATCTGTGACTCAAACTATTTATCATTTGAAAACATTCAATCATAGAAGAAACAAGAGAAATGAAGAATATCTCTAGGAGTTACAAGGTACCATCAAAAGAACCAACATTTGAATCATGAGGGTTTGGAAGAAAAATAGAAAAGAAGAAAAATGTTATTAAAAGAAATAACGCCCATAAACTTCCAAAATATGGAAAGATATATGGGCATCCAGGTACAAGGCAGTAGGGGAGAGGGCAGCTCACTGGCCAAGGAGGAGTGGGTTGATATATTCAAAGTAATAAAACAGAAAAATAAACTGGTAAGAATACTTCACCAAAACTTTCACAATGGAAAAGGAAATAAAATATTTACAGAACAAATAAAGCCAAGGGAATTCATTACTAAAATTTCCCTGCAAAAAATGCAAAAGGGACGGGAGCAGACACAGTGATGTATACTTATAATGTGATCTATTCCAGAGACTGAGGAAGGAAAATTAAAAATTTCAGGTCAATATGGATAAGTTAGCAAGACCCTGTTTTAAAATAAAAAGAAGCTGGGGGTTTAGTTCAGTGGGAGAGAACTTCTCAACATTTAAGGTGCTGAGTCCAATGCCAAATAATGCCCCCCAAATGCTAATGGTTATTTAAACTAAAACAAAAGAATGCTAGTTAATAAAATGTAAACATATGAAAGTATAAAATTTGTTGGTCAAGATCAGAATACTCTAACAGCATAATGGAGTTGTATCAATCACTTATAAAATCAGTATAAAAGACAAAAATCTTGAAAATAATTAGAGCTACAATGTGTGAATGGATATACAGTAAGAATTACATAAACTATGATATCAAAACATAAAATGTAGATGGAATAGTTAAAGTATGCAATTTTTTCACTTGCTCAAAGTTACCAGTTTAAAATATGATAAAAATTTTTATGTGAACTTAAAGTTAACAACAAAGAAAAAACCCTAACAAGATAAACACAGAGATGAACAGAAAGGAATAAAAGCATTCCATTACATAAAATGACAAGCAAATTATAAAGGAAAACAATAAGAAAGGGGGGGGGAAGCACATTTTTTTTATCCATTCCTTGGTTGATGGGCATTTGGGTTGTTTCCAAGATTTAACTACTACAAACTGTGCTGTTATAAACAATAAATATTGTGAAATGGAAAGAATTTTTTCAAAAGGAAAGAGGAACTAGGGTGGAGGAAAGGGGAAAGGAGAAAGGGAAAAGAAAAAGAGATCAAAAATAGGATAAAATGGAAACAAAGCTTTGTAAACAGGGAAGGGAACAGGGGCTGAAGGGAGAAGCGGGAATTGAGAAAAAAGAGAAATCAAAATATATCATGTGCAGGTACAAATTCCCTATGATGAATATGATCATTATGTATATCTGAAATGTACCAATAAACTTAATTTTAAAAAATAAAGTATTAAAATTGTTTTGCAACATATTAATGTAAATAAAATGCATTATTTACAAACTAAGAAATAGGGAGCCTGCCTGCCTCAATGCCAGCAACAGGTGCCTGACACTGATCTATGTGGCAGATGATGAGAGAAGAAGCCCTGCCCACTCTCCAGCTACCTCATGATTCATGTCATGACAAGAGCAGCCAAACTACCATATCCTAGTCAGGTCTGCACCTTGGTTCTCCTCAGCACAGGTTTGCAGAGGTGACAACCAAAAGACCAACCTGACTATTGATGAGAGAATACCCTGGAGGAGAGAGTTCCACTCCCGAACTGAAGTGTTATCTACCTTTCCACAGAAACCAGGTGAGAAATAGCCTTGGGAGACAGGCTTGGAGAATGTGACAGCTAGAAACAGATCTTCTGAAATCCCTTAAGAAGCTAAAGCTCAGACCAGGCATAGGGCCTGCATTCATTTGTGGGAGATGAAGTTTGGTGGGCATAACCTTCGGAGGGGATGGAGCTAAAGGAGATGGCATTTAGTACACTGGCCTGCTTCAGCTCTTATACTGCTGGTTACATTCAGAAGAAACTCATGGTCTGATATACATAGGTCAAAACCTGGGTTGTCTGTCTATACTAAACTCATAGTCCTCTTTGTTTGATTAAAGGTAGTCCATGAGACATGCTTTTGGTCTGTCAATATCCAGTTTATATTAGACCCTATTTTTAATCACTGACTTAGTACTATAAGCAAGGTGACATACTTCATGCTGTCAATTTTTTTCTGCATTCCACTACCTAAATTGCCTGAAGGTTATGAATAATACTGTGGCCCATTCATAAAGAACCAGGCACTGGATCAAAAAAGCTGGGAATTCCAGCACAGAAAACAAACACACACATGTATGTACACACACACATGCATGCACACACACACATGAGAAACATGAAAATACAGGCAAGACAATGCCTCCCAAAACTCCCATCATCCCCCGAAGGGTGATCCAGCAGGCACTGAGGGGAGGAAAACATATGGCACAGAGCAAAAATGTCTAAAAGAGTATCAAGGGAGCCAACGAAGCAGTTCAATTAAGTTATGTAGTGAATTAAAAGAAGATATAAGTAAACACATAACTGTAAATAAAACAAATGATCAGCAAGTCTAGAGAAGATACTAATGAAATTTTTGTAGAGCTAAAGAAAGGAAGGCAAGGCTGGGTGTGGTGGTGCCTTCCTGTAATCCCAGCATTCAGGAGGCTGAGGCAGAAGGATCATTGCAAGTTCAAGGCCAGCCTGGGCTACATGGTGAGTTCAAAGCCAGTTCAAACTACATAGCTATACCCCATCTCAAAAGAGAGGGAAAAAAAGGGAAAGAAGGAGAGAGGAAAGGAGGGAGGGAAGGAGAAAAGAAGGAAGAGGAAAACAGAGATGTAAAACCTGAATCTCAGCGTAACAAAGAATGGGAATACATAAAAAGTTCCAAACAGAAATCCAAGAGAATAAAAACACAAGCTACAGACAGCAGAAGTGACCAATGTGAGGACAGAGTATCACATCAAGAAGACAGGTCTGTGGTTAGTGGTCAATAAGAGAACTTTAAAACAAAAATGGAACAGGGAAAGTGGATCCAACAGTTGCTAAATCACTCAAGATTAATACAGTGGTATTTCTGTTGACAAACTTCATTTGTTCTACAATTTTAGAAAAGATGGTCACACTTGTGTTTGTGATAGAAAGATGGTAGCAGTCATGTTTGTCATCTGATGCAGCATTTACAAACAAAAACAAAATTTTGCCAAATGCTTCTGTTTGAAAACAGGATTGTTCGCAAAACAAAAATCACTCCATACTACATCATAATTAAAACATGTATAGAAACAAAACATTAGAAGAGAATCTTAAATGCTGCTAGAGAAAAGCAATGAATCACCTACAAAAGAAAACCCATCCAAATTAAAACTATTCAACACAAACTTTAAATCAATGAGAGCTTGTTTTAATCCCTAAAAGAAGACAACTTGTAATCCAGAGTAATATATACTGCAAAATTATCTTTTAAAACTAATGAAGAAATAAGATATTTCCAAGACAAAGTGCATCAAAAGAAATTCATGGATACCAAATAAACACCCTCTGAAATTCTCAAGGATAGCCTACAAAAAGACAAAGAAGTTAACAATGACAAAGTTTCAACAGAATGAATGAACCAGGTAAAGATAGCATATAAGTAGAAGGGAAAGAAAGCAAAACAACAACAGGTAAATAATACAATGACAGAAATAAATCAATACCTATCAATTTTAACTATCAAAGTGAATAGACTCAATTTGCCAATGAAAAGACACAGATTAGCAGACTGAATCAAGAAACAAAATCCAACAGTATACCATATACATGAAACACATTTAATACAAAAAGAAATTCACAGACTAAAAATCAGAGGGTAGAAAACAATATTCCACACAATGGGAACGTGAAAAAAAACAGGAGTACAAGAGTACTATTTTCAAACAAAGTGCACTTTAACTCAAAACTGATCAAAAGAGACAAAAAGGACCTTACATATTGGATAGCAGAACTATTCAACAGGAAGACATAACAATTATAAACATCTATGTACCAAATCATGGTGTTCCCAACTTCATAAAGCCAGCACTAATGGACATATAAGATCAGATAAACACCAATATAGTTACTACCAACCACCTCAAAAACCTATATGCCAAAAAGTTGGGGAACTCAGAGGAAATGGGAGAGATAACTAGATATATCGGAATTACCAAAAGTGACCCAAGAATATTTTATAACCCTGAGTAATCTTATACCAGGCAATGAAATGGAGGCAGTAACTGAAAAACAAACAAACAAAAACCTATCAATTAAGAAAAACCCCAAACCTGAACCATTCACAGCTGACTTCTTCAAGAACTTTAGGGAAGATCTAACACCAATAGTCTTTCAACCCTTTAATGAAACTGAGAAGGAAACAGTGCAATAAAAATCATTCTTGAATGCTAGTATTACTCTGATTCCAAAACCAGACTAGGATCCAATGAAAAAAGAAAACTATATGCCAATCTAATCAACATAAATGAAAAATCCTCAACAATATATGGGCCTACAGAATGCAACAATCATCAAAAACATCATGACCAAGTAGGTTTCATCCCAGGGATGCAAGGATGGTTCATCATATGCAAATCAGTAAATATACTTCATCACTTAAACAGAAGGACAAAAAAAAATCGTATGATCATCTCGATCGATGTACTAAAGCTTTTGAAAAATCCAAAACTCATTAATGATTAAAAAAACTTATGAAAATAGATATAAAAAGACTTTATCTCATGTCATTTATGACCAACCTACTGTCAACATCATATTAAATGGGAAAAAAATGGGAAGATTTTTCTCTAAAATTAACAAGACAAAGATGTCCATTGTCAACACTCCTGTTAAACATAATCCTTGAAAAGATTCCTAGAATTAATAACCAAATTCTGTAGTACACCAGGATACAAAGCAAATCCATAAAAATCAGTGTTTCAATACACTAATAATGAACTCATTGGGAAAGAAATTTGAAAAACAATACCATTCACAATAGCATCAAGAAAAATTAAATATTTAGGAATTAACCTAACCAAGGAATAAAAGATCTCTACAATGCAAATTATATCACTCTGAAAAAAGAGACTAAAGATGACATCAGAGAATGAAAAAATACCCCATGTTCCTTGACAGACAAAACATAGTGCAAATGGCTTTACTTCCAAAACTGATGTATAGATTTAACACAATCCCAATCAAAACACCAACAGTATTCCTCACAGATCTAGAGAAAACAACTCATAAATCCATATGAAACCAGAAGTAACACAGAGTAATAGCAAAAGCAATTCTGGATAACAATAGGAAATAAGAAGGCATCACAATCTCACATTTGAAGTTATATTATAAAGCTATATGGTATGGTTTGTATATAGGTGACCCCCCCCCACAAGCCTCATGTAGTCATGGAAGCAGCTGAATCTAGCATTTGTTATTGATTCATTGCCTAGTGCTGGGTTTAGTGCTGGGATTAGCACTGGGATTACTGCTGGAATTAGTGCTGGGGTTACCCATGTGAATGCTGCACCCATCCGGGGTGGAACCTGCATACTATATAAGGGATGGAAGAAAGCATGTTTTTGGGGG
>RJWT010009555.1:0-25055 GCA_004365215.1 Cuniculus paca | reverse complement strand
TGCCACAGCCAGCTGTTTGTATCACTGAAAGCTCTAAAAAGTTTGCCATCATTGCTTTAAGATCATTGCAAAACAGACTCATGAATACTAATTTTCTCTCTACCACTATTACCAGCCAAAAATAGGGCTATTTTCTTATAGAATCAATCAATTAAAAGGCATTATGGGGCCAATCTCCAAGTTATATGCTACTAGGAGGAAAATAAAGAAGCACAATTTCACATTGTCTAGCCACAATTAGCTTTAAAACTTAGATGAGTAACTTCTCTAGAGTCTCTATTTTATGTATGCATAGGTGATGAGAACTAAACAAATGAACAACCCCCACTCTCCCTTTGAGTGAATTTTTCACTGATGTTTTTGATGCAGTACATTTGCTTCAATCACTGTATACTTCATAACTCTGATCTTTATCATCACTCCCCCTTGGCTGTTAAACCTCCCTTGTAGTCTTCCTTTTACTGTTGTTTGACATCAATTCTCCTCACTTTTTCTAGAATCTTCTCTGGCCAAACTTCCAATATATATTGTTTCTTTCTTATGATAAAACTTACATATATGTCCTGTAATCCCAGCACTCAGGAGGCTGAGGCAAGAGGATCCTTGCAAGTTCTAGACCAGCCTGGGCTGCAAAGTGAGCTCAAGGCCAGCCTGAACTTCATAGTGAGATCCTGCCTCTAAAGAACAAAACGCCTTACATATATAAATCTTAACTACACAATTCAATGACTTTTGACTAATTCAGACATCTATAATATTTAGGCTGTGTTCATCTTCTTGGAAAATTCTGTTGAGGCAAGATTGCCAGCTGATGAGATTTTGGAAAGTGATTGGATTAGGAATGCTCTAGTTTCATCAAATAGATTAATCTACTGATGATTTCATTATCTGAACAAATTGTTAGGAGGTGGGGTCTACTTGGAGGAAGAATGTCACTAGAGGAGTGTCTTCAAAGTATATCTTGTTTCTGGCTCCTTCTTCTATGACTGTTACCTCTTCTCAACCACCATAAGGTAAGCAGCTTTCCTCCCCCAGGCTCTTCTGCCATATGTTTCTGCCTTGCCACAGGCCTAATAGCAATGGAGTACACTGGTCATGGACTGAAACTGACAAATCTGTGTGCCAAAATAAATCTTTCCTCAAAGTTGTTATTCTCAAGTATTTTGTCACAGTAACAGAGAGCTGACTAACACACAGTATGTACCCTTTTGTATCTGGCTTATTTTGCCTAGTATAATGGCTGAAGGATGCATCCATGGTTTTACATATATCAATACTTTGTTCCATTTATTGCTAAGTGTTCTTCCATCGCGTAATATACCAACAATTTAAAAAATCCGTTTTCCTACTAATGGATATTTGGACTGATTTCCAGATTGGGAGTATTATGAAAAAAACTAATATGAATATTTTTACAAGACTTTTCATGGACATATGTCTTATTTCTCTTGGGTAAATATCTAAAAGTAGAGTTGGAAACTAAGGCCATATTTAGTAGAAGCTACCAAACTATTTCCTAAGTGGTTGCACTATTTTCACCTCTATCAATAATGTATGAGAATTTCAGTTGCTTTACATCCTTGCCAAGGTTTTGTGTCATCAATATTTATAATTTTTTCTATCCTAGTAAGTATATAGAGGTATGTCAGTATGGTTTTAATTTGTTTTTCCCCATTTGTGTACAAGTTTTTGTGGAGACATATGCTTTCATTCTTCTTGGATATACACTTAGGAATGAAGTTGCTGGATCATTATGGTAACTATATGTTTAATTGTATGGGCAACTGCAAGATTGTTTTCCAAAGTGGCTGTACCATTTTATATTCCACCACCAGTATATGAGTTTTCCAATTTCCCTATGTCATTACCAAAATAGTACTTATAATATAACCATCACACCCTATAAAGTGTGAAGGGCATCCTACTGTGGTTTTCATTTGTATTTTCACTATCTGTCTCTTCATATCTTTTGTGTGTGCTTATTGGGTTGCTTATTTTTTGACTGAAGAGTTATAAGTATTCTTTATTCAGAAAACAAGTCTTTTATCAAATACATTATTTGCAAATATTTCTTTCAGTCTGTGACTTACCTCATGGTATCTTCTGAGGTACAAAGATTTAAATTTGGATGACGTCCACTTTATCAGTTTTTAAATATATGTGTCTATCTGTGTCCTGCCAAAGAAATTTTTGCTGATTCTGAAAATTGAAACTATTCTCTTTTTATTCCACTATGCCTTCTCCTATAATCTTTGTATTTTTAGCTTTTTACTTTAGATCTATGATTTATCTCAAATTAGTTTATGTGTATAATGTGGAGTTTAGATTGTTCTTTTCCCCTGGATATTCAGTAATGCTAGGACCATTTGATGAAAGCTTTTCTTTCTCTGTTGAATTTCTTGGCAATATTTGTCAAAAATTTCATTGCTTGTGTAAAATTGGTCTACTTATTGGCTCTTCATTCTCAACATGTCTTTTTTGTTTGTTTTCAATTTTTTTTAAAGCCTCATTCCATACTAGGGAATTTTAGCCAAAAGTTTATTTAAAATCAACTAATTCATCAATTTGGGAGAAAAATATAAACAAGAACTTGGCCCAGAGAATATACTATTTGTGAATATTCATCAGTCATTATATTGGTATCATATTTCCATAGGAAGATCAACATTACATTTTATAACTATAACTTGATAATGGTCAAACACATTGTCATTTCTTTAAAAATAAACTAGTATTTCCTTTTTGGTTAATTTTTAATAATGACAAAAGCAAATAACTAACTAAAAAACTGATGATAGGTCACCCAGTAAATTCCTTTTCTTATACTCTAAGTAGGTAATATGTTTTTTATGTATTTACAAAATCTCTCCTGAGTGTTTAGAAGGCTATCTATTATGATTTGTGTCTAGATGTCCCCCTAAAGCCTCATGAAGGCATGGGGGCAGACTTCTAGAGTTTGTGATTGATTCATGGTTCAATGCTGGGATTATGGGCGTGAGTGTTACACCTACCCTGGGTCGGGTAGCCTTCCTACAATATAATCGAGAGAAAGAGACTGCTCTCTTGCTCCTCCCTTTTTGTTCTTGTTGCATTTGCAGTCTTCCACTGCCATGAACTGTTGCCTTCTGCCATGTGCCACTCTGCCTTGGAGCCAACTGAGTATGAACTGAAACCTCCATAAACTGTGAGCTAAATAAATCATTTCTCCTTTAATTTTGAACATCGGGTATTTTGTCTCAACAATTAGAGAAAAGTAACTAACACAGAATTTGTTTATTTATTTTTGTGGTACTGGGTTCAATCCTAGGACTTTTACATTGAGCTATACCCCAGGTACTTTCTTAAATTTTGAGACAGTTTTTTCCTAAGTTGCCCGGATGGGACTTAAACTTGCTTTCCTCCTACCTCCCAGAGTGCTGGGATTACAGGTGCATACAGGTGTGACTGGCTGAGAGACAAATTTAAATAGCAAAATGAAAAAAAATGCCAAAACACTGAAGCAAAGAAAATATTCTTGTTTTTTGCCTGTGCTGAGATGCTTGATGAAGTGCATCTGTGAGGATTACCAGTAACACTGTATGTAATTGTGTGCAGGCATGTGTATGTGTGTGGGAGTGTGCATGCACTTATGATTGTGTGTGTGCACATGCATTTGTGGGGTGTACTTATGCTTGTTTGTGTGCATCTGTGCATACATAATACATGTGTTGTGCATGTGTATAGGCTGTATGTTTGCGTAGTAAAATTTACACATGAAAAAATGGGATAATGGTTATGTACAACTCATTTAGCTTTTTGAAAACTAACAGGCCAACTCACCAAGACATTAAGTGTGTGGGGGTTTTGTTGTTGTCGTTGTTTTTGGTACTAGGGATTGAACTCATGACCTCGTGCTTGCCAGGTGGGCACTTGTGCTGCTGAGCTAAATCCCCAACCCTCAAGACATTAAGTGAATGATGCCTTTTTTGTTTTTTGGATTTTTGTGGGGGGTTTTGTTTGTTTTTTGTTTGTTTTTGAGACAGGGTCTTGCTATACAGTTCAGGTTGGCTTTGAACTCATTATGTAGCCCAGGCTGGTCTCAAACTTATGGCAATCCTCCTGCCTCAGTCTCCTGAGTGCTGTAATTACAGGCATGCACCACCACACCTGGCAGTGAAGGGTGTCTTTAAAGATAAAGACATAAACTCAACTAGGATTAGAGAGAAATGCTCCAGTTTAGAAGCCAGGTAGGCCTGCGTTTGAATCCTGGCTCTACCACCAACTATTATTACTCCTCTGAGCTTTGGTTTCCTTGTTTATACAGTGACGGTAATAATACCTATGTAACAGGGTCATTGTGAGGATTAAATGAAATTAAATGTTAGTACCTTCGTGGTTAGGAACCAGGTTTCTGTTATTATGATAGCCAGGGATATTTGTGTCCCTTTCTGCCTCCATCCACTCTTCGGGTGATGCGGGGTCTCCAGAGCATGAGTTTTGTAGTCAGCTGGACTCCATGTAGGAATCCTGACTTTGCTACTTAAAAACCTTCAGTCTCAAGTAAGTTCTTAATGTTCCTGAGCCTGAGAGGTAAGGATATTTACCACATTAGGTTTATGTGCAGATTAAATCACATGACTTATATTCAGGTCTTCCCACAGCAAATGGTAGGAAGGAGAATTCAATATAGACTATTTTGCTACAACACATTTCTTGAATATGAACGACCCCCAGCAGTGGAAGTGTTGCTTCCTAAGCACTTTTTTCCCCCAGTATGTTAACATTTTGGGATTTTTCTTAATTTTAATTTTTATTAGTACATGTTTACAGTGCATAACAATTACATTCATCATGGTAAATCGTACATGATGCATCTTAATTCTTTTTCATCCCCTTCCCCTCCTACCCCTCCCCTGTCTGTGTTAACATTTTGAAGCAACCAGGGGCAACTAACTCTTTGATAAGAGCAGTCTGAGCACTATTCGAAGACCTTAAGGAAAATGCTGAGAAAGGACTGCCTTCATTAGCTGTTGATAGTGACCAATTTAGTGATTTCAGGAACTACTTTGTCTTCTCATCAAGCTTTCAGTAGAAACTGAGAGCACAGTTAAGAAAGCTGTGAAGACATCACCTTTTGCATAGAAGAAGGGATTAACTTTCACTAACTGAATGTCTAACCTAGAAGAACTTGGTCCCTATAAGAACCCAGTGGCCTCCCAAAACTATTGAAGGCTAAGATGCAGCATGCAAACATTTATGCAAATTGAAGTTTGGTAGGTCTAATGTTTTACTAATTTTGACATTGTTTTGTGAGAGTTCTGATTACAAAACTGTGTAAATTTTTTGAGTAATCTGTTCTAACCCTGTCTTTTGCCTATCAGTCCTGGTATTTTTAATGGGTCATTTGCAGACCACAGAAGATTTTAGGGAGCACATAGATGTTACTATAGTAAAGATATGTGTATATATCCCTTTTCCCTCTAGTTTTTTTTTGTCTACTTATTGTAAAAAATCCAAATGATCCTTAATCAATTTAAGAATATAGTATGTAGGTATGAATGCAATAATGAAAACAATGATGTTTGATTATTATATACTATTTACAGGTGTTAACTTATTTAATTATTACAACAACCCCCTGAACCATGGCCTGCTATTACACTCATTTTATGAAGGCAGAAACAAATCTAAAAGTAACATGTGGAAATTGAGATTAAGTAACATGCCCAAAGGTGTGCACACAACTAGAAAGAGGTACAGTGAGAACTGAAGAGAACTAAAACCCCTGTTTTTGCTATGCATGTAAACACAGCATAATATGATTTTGTTTTGTCTTTTTTTTTTTTTTTGAAACAGGGTCTGTTAGGTAGTCCAGGAAGCCCACCAATCTGCAGTTCTTTTGTCTCAACCCCCACAGTGCTGGGATTACAGATTTGTGCCACCATCCGGGAATTGTTTTTGTCCATTTTTAAAAAACATCAATTTGCTTATATTGCATTGTTGTTTAATTTCCAGGTTCTTCCCTATCAGGGAGCCCAAGTAAAAGAAAGCTATTAGTAACTCACAGCTATTTACATTTCACAAGTTTCATGTTTCATTCCAAGAAATCAGACTCATCAATTATTTGCATTTGGTAACATGTTAATTATACAAATAATTAGCCTTGAGACTAGATGCGAACATGAAAGTATAATGAATCGTTTTGCTAATTGCTCTTTTCTGTTATGGAAAGTCATCGGTTTGTAATATTAACAGCTCCCATATTCAGTTTGCTAATTTCTTCTAACTTGCACTTCTTGAAAAAGTTCAAATCAGAAATAATAAATAGTCCGGAAAGATGGCGGAACAGTAAGCAGCAGAGTAAACAGTCTCTCTGTGAGAAACAGTTCTGATGCTGGAATACAACATTATGGAGAGGACAAGAAGGAAGGAAGTGGGTCCCCTGGACCCAGGGAGACTCTAAAATATGAATTGAAGCCCACAGAGAATAAAAAGAAGAATTTAAACAAAGGAGAAGGTGGTGGCTGGTGGCGCCTTAGCCTGGAGCCAGACTCACCCTGCCAGAAGAGCTGTTGAGCCTGGGGAAGTGCAGTCGAGGTTGCATTCGACCCCAGGTCTCAGACGAGAAGTGCAGTGGTGGAAGAGAGTGGCGGACTTGGAGATCTGCACTGGCTGCTGGTGAGTGCAGGGGATTCCAGTCCCCTCATGGGAGAGAGCAATTGGTCAGGAACCATTTTGGATTCTGGAAGGATACACCCGGGGCCAGCACTGCTGCTGGCTTCTTCCAGCAGCTCAAGGTTGTGGGCGGACCCATGGAGGTTGCTTGGACCGAGTTCCCCTAAGCATTCCAGACAACATCATGTGGGTTCCTGGCCAGCTTGGATCTGCAGGCCCTGGCCAGTTACACTCCCAGGTGGGCCACGGTGCCCAGCTCGGTGTGAAGGCACGGGAGCC
Organism: Cuniculus paca; assembly: GCA_004365215.1. NCBI lineage: Eukaryota > Metazoa > Chordata > Mammalia > Rodentia > Cuniculidae > Cuniculus > Cuniculus paca. The sequence continues at coordinate 18,122 of RJWT010009555.1, read as the reverse complement.
CACTGTCAGATGCTTGTGGCCAACACTGGCTGGAGGGACTGGGCAGCCTTCCAGCAGCTCCAGGTTGCAGGTAGACCAGCGCAAGTTGTTTGGAATGAGTTCTGCTCCTGTGCAAACTCTGGGCACCCTTGTGGGCTGGTACCCAGCTCAGTGCAGAGGCACAGGTGCTCACCGTCAGATGCCTGTAGCCAGCACTGGCCAGAAAAGTCAAACAGTCTTGCTTTGGAGAAGTTGTGGTCAGTGCCGGGGTGCCTGGGACTACACTACCCACGTGTGTGGAAGAAATCAGGAATATGCCAAGACAAAGAGGGAGAGGGCAATCTCTGGCATCCAACCCAAGCAGCACAAGTTTAGGAGAGGTAAACACAGAGGAAATCGAGAGTTGCACACCTGAAATGTCTGAAGTGATGTTGACTGAAGTGAAGAAACAATTTCATGAGGCTATAAAAGAAATTAGAACAGAAATTCTATCCCGGGTAAAAGAACAAATGAAAACCATAATAAAAGAAATACTAAGCATCTCTAAAGAAGACACAGATAAAAAAATAGAAGAGCATAGGAAAATGAGGGAAACCATGAATGAACAATATAAAAGAGATTTAGAATGCATGAAACAGATTCAAAGAGATATCCAGAAAATTAAAAATTCCATTGAAAGCTAGCAAAACCACTTGAAAGAAACTGAAGCTAGACTTTCAAACCTTGAAGACAGGTTTGCAGCTTGTGAACGTGAAAGGAAAGATCTCTTAAAAATAACAAGGACTCAAGAAGTAACAATTCAATGGCTGCAAGACAACTCAAAAAAACATAAGAATTAAAAATGTGAGTGAAAAAGCAGGGGTCAAGATAAATGACATCAGGACCCTATTTACAGAAATAATTTCTGAGAACTTAAGCATGGAAAAAGAAAGTGACATCCAAATAAGTGAGGCATACAGAACTCCAGCTAGCCATAATCAAAACAAATCTACATCCAGACATATAATAATCAAGATCCCAGAAATTCAACTCAAGAACAGAATATTAAAAGCTGTTAGAGAAAAGAAACAGATCACTTATAAAGGTAAACCTATCAGAATCACAGCAGACTTCTCAACACAAACCATCAAGTCAAGAAAAGGCTGGAGTGAAGTGATGCAAGACCTGAAAGAAAACAACTTCCAACCCAGACTGATGTACCCTGCAAAACTTTCTTTCGAAGTTAATGGAGAAACAAGAGACTTCCATGACAAAGAACAACTCAAGGAATTCAGGACCACCAAACCAACCCTACAAAGATTACTAAAGGACATTCTAGAGAGAGAAAAAAGGGACCACAGTCCCAGGAACAACAGCAGAGGGGGACAATCAAGTGGGGCCAGTTGATTGAATGGAGAGGAAAACTAGGGAGCCAATGACAGGAAAATAGCATGGCAGAGACAATGCAGTGCAAGAGGGCAATAACTATTAATGTAGAGGGCCTAAATGCACCAATAGCAAGAAACACAGGCAGAGTCAATCAGGAGACAGGACCCATCAATATGCTCTATACAGGAAACACATTTAACTAGAAAGAAAATTCATAGACTGAAAGTCAAAAGAGAGAAAACAATGCCCTATGTGACAGGGAGCCAGAAATAAAGTAGGGGTAGCCTGCCCATCAATTGCAGAATGGACAAGAAAGACATGGCATTTTATGTGGTGGAAACCTACTCAGCTATAAAGGAAGATAACCTCAAGACTCTTGTAGGTGGATAGAGGCAACTTGAGATCATGCTGATGGATGAAATGGTTCAGAGTCACATGGGTGAATTTTGTGTTGTCTCCCTAGTATAACAAACTCAAGGAGAGGGGTCCAAAATGCACAATACATATTGTGAAAGTCAAAGGGGAGGAATTATCTAAAAAGGGAAGGAAGTGACCACTGTTAATCTAATATGATTTGAAGCTCATATTGTCCTCATTATTCTGATTAGTTTCATTTTATTCTGTTTTGTCTGATTTTATTATACTCGATGGCATGGACAGCTATTTTAAAGATAGCAAAATATATATTTGCAGCCATCGAGGATGTCCAATTATCATGTTTAGAAACTCTGTATTGCTTTCATTGTTTTGTTTTGATTGATTTTACCCTATTCTGTGTTGTTTGATTATATTATGTCTGAAGGTATAGCCAACTGTTCTGAAGTTAACAAGAAGCATTATGGTAGCCACTGCTGTTTTACTAGTATCTTGAAGCTCTGTATTGCTTTCATTGTTCTGCTTTGTTTGTTTTGTTTTGTTTTTTACTGGTTTTATTTTGTTCTGTTTTGTTTGATTTTATTTATCCCTGATAAATATATATATTGCAGATAACAAGAGGCATTATGGTAGCCATTATTGATTGCTTTTTACCCTGTTTAGAAGTCATGTACCATGTTCATTGTTTTGTAGTGATCGATTCTACCCTGTTTTATTTGGTTGTATTCTTTTCAAAAAAAAAAAAAGACAAAAAAAAATAGATTTCCTTCTCCTGCCAACCCTAACCCACTGGTTGTGACTGTTGGGAGCACTGTGCTGAGGAACATTCTAGGGTTGTATTTGATAAGTTCTTTTGCTATCAGTGAATGAGTTGGCAGCTGGCAAGTTATATATTTGCCATCTCTGGCCCAAGGTTGAGAAAAGAATTTCCTTCAGCCCTGAAGGTTATAGCATAATACTTTCTACTACCTCTAGCTGTCCTATAAATAAGGTAGTTTCCATTCTGGGATGGGTGTGAAGATGAATCAAACATGGATTCTGTTGTAATTTTTTTAAAAATTCATAAATGGCAATATACAAATTAAAAAGTGAGATGTCCCTAAGACCAGTGGATAATGGGAAAGAAGGAATTAGAGGACAGAGAGGTTAGTTACAGTAAAGAGAAGGTGGAGCCAGAGGCAGGAGGACCACAAGTTTGAGCTCAGCCAGGGCAATTTAGCAACTTAGCTAGACCCTGTGTCAAAATAAAAAAATAAAGAAGAGTGGAGATATTGGTCAATGTGAAAGCCCTGGATTCAAGCCATAGTATTTCCGGGGGGGGGGGGCTGTGGCACAGATAGAGTGGACAATAAAATCAAATGTCCTTTTTGAGGTGGGCCTCACAGGATAGAGATGAATGGGGGAGTAGGAGGGAAATGAGGTGAGAAAGCCACAGGCTGCCCCCACCCCTGCCATTTTTTGGGCCAATGATGAATCACCTGCTGTAACAAGAAGGAAAAGTGAAATAGGATCATATACAAGGGAAGATTTTAATGTGGCTAGGATGTAGGAAAATAAAGGAAGGAAAAGTTGGGAAACAAGGGCAGGCCCAGGTTGTAAAGGGCCTGGGAACATCAGATTATGAATGTTCTAGAACAGTGTTTCTCAAGGTGTGTCCACAGGATGTTCACAGTTATTGTATGACAAAAGGATCCTGCTGGATCCTGTTGTCAGCTACTGTTTAGAAACGTTGAATTAAGGTCAGTTAGGATTGTCATAGCTTTTAAAATACTGCTATGTACTGTGAATTTCCAGGAAGGGTCTGTAGTTTATAAAAAATTCCAACAGAAACGTTTGTCTTGGAGCATCTAATAAGATTAGCATTTTGTAGCTTTATGAAAATATTGGCTGTATGATGCCAACAGGACACCAATTGACCAGTTCATGGATCTAGAAGCCTGTACTATTTTTGTTGGAATAAGAAAAAAATTATTTGCACTAAAGAATGTATCTAGGCTGGGAATGTAACTCAGTAGCACCGCGCCTTCCTGGCAAGCACAAGCCCCGAATTTGATTCCTGGTACCAAAAAAAAAAAAAAAAAAAAAAAAAAGAATGTGAATATGTCAAATCTTTCTCTGTGTTTCCCTCATTTATTATTTTTAAACTTATTTTTATTTGTACATATTCCCAGTACATAATAATTATATTGATCCTGATGAGTTGGTACAGGTACTCGACTCATCTCCATTGTTTTTATGTCCCCTTCCTTTTCCTTCCCTCAGCAGCATTTTCCCCTATCCTTCCTCACTTTTCCCTCCATTTCTTTTATTTTCCTATTATCTATCTTTTATTTTGCTCTTGATTTATGTTTTGGGTTTCTCATATGGAGAAGCCATATAATATTTAACTTTGTGTGTATGATGAATTTCACTTAACACTATGGTCTCAAGATACATCAGTTTTCCTACAAATGACAAGTTTGTGCATCTTCATGGTAGAGTCATACTTCATTGTATGTAAATACCACATTATCTTTATTCATCCGTTGATGGACATATAGGCCACTTTCGAGACTTAGCTCTTGTAGGAGGATCAAAGATGGCAGAAAAAGTAAGCAGCAGAGTAAACAGTCTCTCTGAGAGAAACAGTTCAGATGCTGGAATACAACATCATGGAGAGGACAAGAAGGAAGGAGGTGGGTTCCCTAGACCCAGGAAGAATCTAAAATACGAATCGATGCCCACGAAGAGAATAAAAAGAATTTAAATGAAGAAGAAGGTGGTGGCTGGCAGTGCCTTAGCCTGGAACCAAACTCACCCTGCCAGTAGAGCTGCTGAGCCTGGAGACATGTGGTTGCGGTAGCAGTCACAGTCATGTTTGCAGCTGTGGTCGATCCCAGAGGTTTCTGCAGAGAGGCATGAAGGTGAAGGAGAGTGGCAGATGCGGAGATTTGCGCTGGCTGGTGTGGTGAGTGCTGTTGACTCAATCCCCCTATGAGAGAGAGTGATTGGTCGGGCGCCATCTTGGAGTCAGGCAGGTTATGCCCAGGGCCAAGACTGCTGGCAGTGCCAGGTTGTGGGCGGACCCTTGGAAGTTGCTTGGACCAAGGCCAGAAAAATCAAACAGTTATTCGGCAGCTCCAGGTTTGGGCGGACCCCCAAAAGCTGTTAGGACCGAGGTCTGCTCCTGTGCGCATTTCAGACAACATCGCATAGGTTCCTAAACAGCTTAGATTTGCAGGCCCTGACCAGGTCTGCTCCCATGAAAACTCCAGGTAGGTCAGTACTCAGCTCAGTGCAGAGACACAGGCACCCACCGACAGATGTACATAGCCAGCACTGGCCAGAAAAGCCAAACAGTCTCGCTTTGGAGAAGCGAGTGCCAGGGTGCCAGGGACCACACTAACCAAGTGTGTGGAAGAAATCAGGAATATGCCAAGATGAAGAGGGAGAGGGCAATCTCTGGCATCCAACCCAAGCAATGCAAGTCCACAAGAGGTAAATATGGAGGAGATCGAGAATCGCACACCTGAAATGACTGAAGGGATGTCAACTGAAGTGAAGAAACAACTTCATGAAGCTATAAGAGAAATTAGAACAGAAATTCTATCCCGGGTAAAAGAACAAATGAAAACCATAATAAAAGAAATACTAAGCATCTCTAAAGAAGACACAGATTAAAAAATAGAGGAGCATAGGAAAATGAGGGAAACCATGAATGAACAATATAAAAGAGATTTAGAATACATGAAACAGATTCAAAGAGATATCCAGAAAATTAAAAGCTCCATTGAAAGCTAGCAAAACCACTTGAAAGAAACTGAAGCTAGACTTTCAAACCTTGAAGACAGGTTTGCAGCTTGTGAACGTGAAAGGAAAGATCTCTTAAAAATAACAAGGACTCAAGAAGTAACAATTCAATGGCTGCAAGACAACTCAAAAAAACATAACTTAAGAATTAAAAATGTGAGTGAAAAAGCAGGGGTCAAGATAAATGACATCAAGACCCTATTTACAGAAATAATTTCTGAGAACTTCCCAAGCATGGAAAAAGAAAGTCACATTCAAATAGGTGAGGCATATAGAACTCCAGCTATCCATAATGAAAACAAATCTACATCCAGACATATAATAATCAAGATCCCAGAAATTCAACTCAAGAACAGAATATTAAAAGCTGTTAGAAAAAAGAAACAGATCACCTATAAAGGAAAATCCATCAGAATCACAGCAGACTTCTCAACACAAACCATCAAGTCAAGAAAAGGCTGGAGTGAAGTGATGCAAGTCCTGAAAGAAAACAACTTCCAACCCAGACTGATGTACCCTGCAAAACTTTCCTTCAAAATTAATGGAGAAACAAGATACTTCCATGACAAAGAACAACTCAAGGAATTCATGACCACCAAACCAACCCTACAAAGAATACTAAAGGACATTCTAGAGAGAGATAAATAAGACCATGGTCTCAGGAACAGTGGCAGAGGGGGACAATCAAGTGGGGCCAGTTGATTGAATGGAGAGGAAAACAAGGGAGCCAATGGCAGGAAAATAGCATGGCAGAGACAACTCAGTGCAAGAGGGCCTCAAGGCACCAACAGAAAGAAGCACAGGCAGAGTCGATCAGGAGACAGGATCCATCAATATGCTCTGTGCAAGAAACATTTAACTAGAAAGAAAATTCATAGTCTGAAAGTCAAAGGAGAGAGAACAATGCCCTATGTGACAGGGAGCCAGAAATAAAGTAGGGGTAGCCTGCCCATTAATTGCAGAATGGATAAGAAAGACATGGCATTTTATGTGGTGGAAACTTACTCAGCTATAAAGGAAGATAACTTCAAGGCTCTTGTAGGTGGATAGAGGCAACTTGAGACCATGCTGATGGATGAAAATGGTTCAGAGTCACATGGGTGAATTTCGTGTTGCCTCTCTAGTATAACAAACTAAAGGAGTTAGAGGGATCCAAAATGCACAATACATATTGTGAAAGTCAAAGGGGAGAAATTATCTAAAAATGGAAGAAGTGACCACTGTTAATCTATTATCATGGTTTGAAACTCATTGTCTTCATTGTTCTGATTAGTTTCATTTTATTCTGATTTGTTCTATTTCATTATACTTGATGGCATGGACAGCTATTTTAAAGACAATAAAGTATGTAATTGTAGCCATTGAGGATGTCCAATTATCTTGTTTAGAAACCCTGTATTGCTTTCATTGTTTTGTTTTAATTGATTTTACTCTATTCTGTGTTGAGTGTAGTATGTCTGAAGGTGTAGGCAACGATTCCGAAGATAACAAACATTATGGTAGCCACTGCTGTTTTACTAGTATCTTGAACTTCTGTATTGCTTGCATTATTCTGTTTTGTTTGTTTTGTTTTGTTTTTACTGTTTTATTTTGTTGTATTTTGTTTGATTTTACTCATCCCTGATGGTATGGGTAGGAATGTTGCAGATAATAAGAGGCATTATGGTAATAGCCATTATCGATTGCTTGTTACCCTGTTTAGAAGTCATGTACCATGTTCATTGTTTTGTTGTGATTGACTACTCTGTTTTGTTTTGTTTGGTTGTGTTTAAAAAAAAAAAGAAAAGATTTAGCTATTTTGAGCATCCATCTTAGGATAGTTTTCATTGTGTCCCAGAGGTTCTGGCATGTTATACTGGTATTATCTAGGAACTGTCTAATTTCTTGGATATAACTCTAGGAATGAATTTCTTCCTTGATTTCTTCTATGACCCATTGATTACTCAAGAGAGAATTGTTTAATTTCCATATATTTCCATGATTTCTTCTGCCATCAATTCCAAACTTCAGTGCAGTATGATTTGGTAATATGCAAGGAATAATTTTGATTCTTTCTTTTTGTACCGGGGATCAAACTCATGACCTTACGGTTGCTAGGCAGGCACTTATGCCACTGAGCTAAATCCCTGGCCATAATTTTGATTCTTTTGCACTTAATTAAGCATACTTTATGGGCTAGTGTGTGGTCTATTTTGGAGACAGTCCCATGTGCTGCTGCAAAGAAGAATGTGTATCCTGTTGTTATTGGGTGGAATACTCTATAGATATCTATTGAGTCCATTTGTTCTAAGGTTTAGTTAAACTCTGATATTTCTTTGTTGATTTTTTTGTCTAGTTCTATTTGTGACAGTGGAGTATTGAGGTTTCCCATTATAACTGTGTTGGTGTTTATCTGATTTTTTTTACATTGAATAGTTTTTGTTTTATGGTGTTTGGTGCATATATGTTTATAATGGTTACCTCTTCCTGTTGAATTGTTCCCTTAACCAATATATAGTGATGTTCTCTACTTCTTTAGATCAGTTTTGGCTAGAAATTGAATATCCTACTTTGAAAGTAAGATAGCTACTCCTGCTTTTCTCTGGGCTTCAGTTACATGGAATACTGTTTTCCATCCTTTGATTTTTTTTTATTTGTGTATTTCTTTTTCATTAAATATGTATCTTGTGTACTTTATATCATTGGATTTTGTTTCTTTGTCCATTCTGTTAATCTGTGTCTTTTGATTGGGGAATTGAGACCATTCACATTGAGAATTAATACTGAAAGGTACTGATTTATTCTTGTCAATGCATTATTTTCCTGTTGCTGATTTCTTCCTCTCCCTCTTTTTTGCTTAAGTACTCACCCTGCCTGGTGCATTCATTCTATTAGATTTTTTGGCATTGTTAGCTTCGTTGTCTCTTTCTAGGATATCCCTAAGAATGTTTTATAGTGCTGGTTTGGTGGTCATTAATTTCTTGAGGTGTTCTTTGTCTGGCAATACTTTATTTCTCTATCAATTTTGAAAGAAAGTTTTGCAAGATATATGTCTGGGTTGGAAATTGTAGTCTTTTAGGGCTTGAAATATTTCACTCTATGGTCTCCTGGCCTGTAAGATTTGTGTTGGGAAGTCTGCTGTTATTCTAATGGGCTTACCTTTTTAAGTGATTTATTGCTTTTCTCTAACAGCTTTTAAAATTCTGTACCTGTGTTGGACTTCTGATATTTTGACCAGGAAGTGATATAGAGAGATTCTCTTTTATTCATGGCTCCTTGGATTCTATATCCTTTGTTCATCTGTACGTTTAATTCTTTCCCAGTATTTGGAAAGTTTTCCACTATTATTTCAGTAAACAATTTTTTTGTGCCCTTTTTGTTGTCTTCTGATTTTTCACTTATTCCAATTAATCTTAGGTTAGTCTTCTTGGCATTATTTAGCAACTATTAAATTCATTTTTTGTGTTCTCTTGTTAATTCATTTTTTTGGTGTTCTCTTGTTGTTTTTAAGTGTCTCTGAGTAACCGGTCTTTGAAAGCATCCCTATGTTCTAATTCTGATAATCTGTTTTCACATTGGTAACTTCTGCTGCCCATAATTTCAATATAATTTTTAATCTCCTAGATTTTTGTTTGAAACCTATTTATGGACTTTAGTTCTTTACTAAAAAAGTCATTCTTTTTTTTTAATCATTTTGTTTCATTCAGTTAAGTTTTTTATTAATGTCTTCTGTAACCTCTCTAATTGTTTTATCACCTCCATTATCTGGTTAGTTATATCTTCTGTGAACCTACCAAGCACCTCATTTATCTGTTTTTTAATCTGTTATTCTACCAGATAATTTAGTTATGTGCCTTTGCTTTTCTGCTCCTCAATGCCCTATGGATAGGCTTTGAGGGAGTTGGGAGTTTTAGGAGGCCTTTTGTTGCCTTGTCTTCTATGTTTCTGTTTTGTTTGTTTGTTTGTTTGTTTGTTTTGTTTGGTGCTTAAGTGTGCTATTGCATATAGTGAAGTGACTTTGTTGCTAGTATGGAAATCTCTTTACTTAGGCTGCTTTTCAGTGATGTGCTTGAGGAATGGCTAAATATAGTCCTTTGCCTCTGTTCCAAGATCCAGTCACCCTTGCTTCTGGAGAGCCTGACAGAACATGTGAAATGCCTAATTCCTATTAGGCCATCCCTACAAGCCCTGAGAGTGGAGAATGGGGAGAGACTTCAAATTGTTTCCTCCCTCTCATCTATTGTTATAAGAATCTGCCCTCAGGGACTAACCCCTCACTTCATTTTCTTCCAGGCCTGGTTGTACAGCTCTCACTCCCTGAGTTCAGTTCCTACCCTAATTAAACTTTGCCTTCTTTTCAGGGCTCTAAGAGTGCTCTGTTTTGAATCTCCTGTCTGTCATCCTGGATCTCAGGCGTGCTGCCTGATGCCCTTTGACCCCTGTCCAACTCACCTGGACACTTTCTTCAGCAATTCCCTGACCCACATATATTTTGAGTGTTTCTAGTCCTCCTAGTAAACCCGGTGGCATCCTGTTTCAGATAACCCACAATCCTGGTGTGAGTGTGGCTTCAGTTCCTGCCACTTGCTCAGACACAAGGGTACCTGTGTAGAATCTTCTGGGAAGCTGAATTCACACACATCTGATAAATCTGCCATCTTTCCTGGTTGCAGTGACTTCCAGGTAAGATTCCATAAATCTTCTTGGGAGAGATGAGCAAACAGCTTCTATATTTAAAATCATTTAATTATCTCTTATGGAAGAGAAAAAAATCTTAACAATGACATGTTTAGAGCTGCATAGTCAAGGTGCTTTAGTCAATTGGGCAAAATTGGGCAGAATCACAATAATCTCGAAGAAGTAGTAAAGTCTTTAAGCTTTTAAAGATCTGTTAGGTTATTCAACAAGAAACCAATTGTGGTGAGATTAAATGAGGCTGAGTGAGTGGGCGAAACTTTGGCAAATGCATTTTAATGAAAAATAAGAGCAAGACAGGAAGAAAAAAGTACACATTATAGAAAAAGAGATGCTGCCACTGTGAACCAACTGTTGTGACCCAAAAAGGGAGTTGGGATTCGTGGAGGAGTGTGCAGCAAAGACTTGGCCCTCCAAAAGTTAACTAATTTTTGGAAATTGTTAGGAAAAATAAGGAGGTGAAACAAAAAAAAAAATTACCTTACCTGTGTTTTAAACCCAAACTAAAAACCACAATTCTGAGGAATTTAAAGGAAGAAACAATGGGAGTTGCAGGCATTTCAAGTGATCCTGATGTTTGAGAGACTTCTGTATGAGGCCAGGGTGGAGTTTCAAGGCTGACAGAGTATATACTGCAGTTTGGGAAATTATGAAAAGTACAGATACTGTGAAAATAGATCAAAACCCACTTTATTAGAACTAAAAGGTATCCAGAACTAAAAGGATTTTCTCAAGGTTTTCAGCAAGTAAAACATGGCTAATGTGTAGAACTGAGGGGCTTGGGGTATAGCTGAGGTTGAATATGTGCCTAGCATGCATGAGGCCATGGATTCAATTCCCAGCACCAAAAACCCACATAAAAGCTCAATCTATGAACTCATTACCTCCCAAGAGGTAACATAGGCTGAAAATAAAAATAGATTTAAAAACTGCTTACATAGTGTGACAGCTAGCGCTATCATGTTACATTGAGGGAAATTTGATTGTTGTAGATGAACTAATGGGGAGACCAATTGTGTCTTCCTAACACACAGCTTTAGCCTCACAGTATCAGTGGAGAAGATTTCAGTTTGGATCTCACTTGGCAATCTTAGTTGTTTTAACAGTAAGGTTGCCTATATGAATGTGTGTATTACAGCATTGTCAGGTGCCTACCTTATGTTAAACACCAGACAGGCTCTTTTATATATTTTCTTTGGTCCTCACAATAATACTACAAAATAAAATAATTCTTCCCATTTCATAGATGAGAAAGCAGAACTCAGGTATGTAATTAGCTCAAGGTCACACACAGCTAGTAGCTAGAGAATCTGGGACTTGAAGCTCATGACCTAAGTAATACTGCCTCTCGTTTACCCTTTTCTTAGGGTTTCCATCCTTCTTGCCAAAATTTAGTCTAAGACAGTGAGCCAGAATTCCCAAAATTATATTTTTGTCCTTTGCTTATTGCTGAGTAAAATGACCTCTATCATCATGAGACTGGTACATTTGTTCATTTACCTCAAAAAGTCCAAAGGGCTAGGCAGGAGATAAGACATTTAGGGTGCTGGGGCTAAGACAAAAAGGCAAATGGGGGAAACTATTATCATCGAAGGCCTAATATGGGACAGGCTATTCACATCTTCTGTCATATAGTTCTCACAACCTCTGCTTTAATTCCCATTTTAGTTGAGAAGACTGAACCTCATAGAGTTTATTTAAAAATACATAAGAACCATAGTGCATAGGTAAGAGGCTCAAAATACCTAATGTCAAGGCTGTCTCCCCAGAAGCGGGTAGAACCATTCAACTCTGCTCTCCTTCCTTACAGCAAGGTCACCTTACAAGTTACCTTCATTGCCTCAAACTCCAGAGGGCTCTGTGCTCAACTTATTGGTTAAACCAACTTATAGTAGGGCATTTGTACTTCCTTACTATACAAAAATGGGGGGTGGGATTATGTTTATTGAATGGACTGATCTGTTCCTCACTTCACCTTGTCAACATTTTCTCTAGTTAGCTAGAGCGCCAGTTTTTAACAAGACAGATGGATATTTTGATTCCTCTAACTCAGGGTTTCTCAACTTTAACATATTGACATTGTGGACAGAATACTTCTTTGTTGTGGGGGCTGTCTTTTGCATTATAGGATGCTTAGCAGCATCCCTGGTCTCTACCTACTAGATATCAGTAACATCGTGACAACCAAAATGTTTGCAGACCTTGCCAAATGTCATCTAGGGAGCAAAATCACACCTAGTTGAAAATGACTGCTATAACTCAAGGGAGAGCTACATGTTCTTCTGGCCTTTCTAGATAAAAGTCAACAAGCCAACTAACCCCTCCCCACAGGAATGTAAACCAAGTAGACATAGTCAAGTGACACCTGTGAGTGGGGTCTGGCTGTTCTGGTTTGAGGGAAGGAAATCATAGATCTCTGGCCAAGGATGTACTTGATGCCCCCACGAGACGTTAAAAATGTAGAGCTTTCAATGTGCAGATGGCTTGCACTGCTTAATTACCAGCCGAGTGCACACTAACATTTCCCTCCCTCTGCCCGCCTGCAGCAGCCCACCAGGAGCAGTGGAGGCACGAACAACAGGGAGCAGTTGCCCTTTCCTGCATCCTTATCACACACTAATTATTTCATTCTAAAGAGACAAAGTAGAGAGAATGTAACATATGATTCTGACGACACTTTTAAAAAAAAAAAAAGAAGAAGAAGCTGCTGCTTTTCCTAGTGACTAGAGCATGGGAGCTGGTTGCTAAGCAACTGGGAAACTGCAGACTTTGGTACTGGCCATGCTGGTTTCGGAAATGAGCCATAAAAGGAATTCCCCAGTGAGAAAGGATCCCATACCTTTGCCTGGTTGCCATGGACACCGTATATAAGTGATGGATCCTGGGTTACAGGCCCTGCTTAAGAAAAAAATATATTGTCTTTACTTAAAGCTTGAATGGTATAAGAAAGGTATGGAAACCTTCTTTCCCTACATTGTAAGTGTGGCCATGCCCTGGCCTCTTCCCTGTGTGCTCCCCTTGAAAGAGAGATATCTGAATCTAAGTGCCTGAGACATTCCATCCAGTTTAAGCTCTGCTCTTATTTAATATGTTCCAGCCTTTGCATAAGTTGGAAAGGCATCTTAAATCTGGAAAGCAAATTTTTAAACAAGAGAAGATGCCTCGGTGGCAGACAGGCTGTCTGTCTGTCATCCACCCTTGATTTGGGGACCATGCAATGCCAAGATCCGGTGCAAGGGCAGCTCTCTATGTTCACACGTTCTATTGGAATTTTGCAAAACAAGAGAGATAGCAGAGTTAAAGACAATAGCCGTGACTCCAAAATGAAATTGGCATGTCACGCAGAGCAAGGCAACAATAGGCCACTGCAATTTTGTCAGAAATTAGAAACAGACTTCAGATAATAGGAGTGAAAAATGTGAGGCAAATACAAAGATGTAGGATTTAAAAATACAAAGTGGTGTAGGTTTTGCTGAGTTTCTTATGGGAAACAGAACAGACATACCTTGTTGTGACGTCAACAATTTCTCCTTGGACAGGACATTTGACACATTAGACTCTAAACTCCAGCTGTGACAAAGAGACTGGGACTCAAAGAGTAGAAGCAATTTTCTCAAGACCAAGAAGACAAATAAGTCTGCATGGTGGTCTTAAAGGACAACTCTGCATTCTTTGTACTGTTGTAGAACAAACCACCCCCAAACAGAGCAGCTTCAAACAATAAATATTTATTATCTTGTGTTTTTCATAAGTTAGAAACCCAAGAGCATCTTACCAGGGAGCCTCTTACTTAAAATCTTTTATGAGGCTACAATCAAGATGTCAGAGGGGCCACAGTATTTCAAGGGTCCAGTGGAGGTGCTTCTAGATTTGACTGGTTGCTGGCCAGCCTCAGGAAAACTCTGGTTGTTGCCTAGAGACTTAAATTCTTTGCTCTATTGCTGTCCTAATCGGTCAGTTTACAATATGGCAGCTGGTTTCCTTCACAATCCAAGAACACCCCAGATGGGAACCACAGTCTTAAAAATCTAAGTTCAAAGGTGTCATTTCATTATTTTTGCCATATTTTATTTTTTACAGTACAGTTACAAGGTCCAGCCCACACTGAAGGGGAGTGAAATCTATGAAAGTGTAAATACCAGGAGGTAGCACCAATTATTGATGGCCATCTCAAAGGTTGCTCCCCACAATAACAAAGTATGCTTCCAGGACAAAAACCATGACTGGAGAGACTGGGTTGGCACAGGGCTTGAGCTCCAACTGGACATGGAAGAAGGGAGAGGGAAAATCCTGGGGCCTAGCAAGGGACAGCTAGAGGAAGCCCCCAGGACACATGAAGAGGAAAGATAAATGTGAGAAGAAACAGACAGCAGAAAAGGGATATGGCAGAGTGAGAACAAAGGAATGCCTAAGGGAGGGAACTGGGGAGTACTATGAATTGTAAGTCATTAGAAAAAAGTAGGAAGGGAGACGAGTAATGAATGAGAAGTTTAAGACAGAATCAAGACCAGGGAGAAAGGAGTAGGAATAGGATGACAAGAGAGCCACAACCAGGGGCAAAGAACTTACAGATAATGCAGGAGAACAGAGGGACAAAATGGTTGATGAAAAGCAAAATGATGGTGAAAACAATGATAGAAAAACTTTAACAAAGAGATCAGAAAAAGGGAGCTATTTTAGGGCTGGTGCAAAAGATAGCAACTGAGGAAAATAACAATGACAATAATAATAAGGATTTATTGATTGCTGAGAATTTCATATGTTACTTGATTTAGTCTTCATTGTCATCCAATACTGCAGATGCTGTTATTTATATTTCTAGGTCAACAAATTGAATCTTAGAAGAATTAAGTATCTGCTTATATCTGTACACCAGGGAAGTGGCTGCAGTTACATAAAACATGACAAGGCATCATCTTACCACCAAGGAATCCCAACCCTCACAATCTCAGCCAAGGCTGAAGGGGCTCTAGAGTGAAAAGTCTATACCCTCATGCTAACTCTACCTGGATGTCAGTTCCTATCTCTTCTGCCACCCCCTGGCAACCCAAGGGCCAGCAGCACAGATTTAGAAGGTGGATTCTTTGTGGCTAGTAGAAGAAGGCTCACCAAAAATGAGGTCTGGGGTATGTGTCACAGTTTATTGTATGGACCCACATATTAAAGTAAAATTCTTCAGCTGTATCATGCAGTTTTTTCTCCACATCTGCATTCCTAAAAACCACTAAGGCATGGTATCTTGTTCTTCAAATCTCCCATAGTACCTTGCACTGCTGTCTTAAGCAGATGTTCAAAAACCCTTGTGGAGCCAAACATTTATTTCTGCCAATTCCATGGGAAATTCTGCTGTAGTGAAGTGGGAAAAGACTGCCCCTGTCCCCTCTGCTCAGCTTTTCACTAGTCATGTTAACTCTGGGCAAAGTATAGTACTTTAACTTACATAGGAATGCAGTGTCCTTATCAGGAAAATAGGTTGGCTGGATGATCTTTAGTTTTTTCTAGCTCACAGACTTCACAAATTACATATCAAGGACAAGAATTAGGATCAAAGTAGGAAGGACGTAGAACTATTCTGGATTTCATTTTGTCAAGATGCTAATTCATCAATTTGCATCTCAAGGGAGGTTCAACTCAACTCTTAGGTAGCCTGTGTGTGCAACAGAGACTCCATGAGCTTAGTTCTTATCACCAAGATCCTTCTTTGATGCTATGTTAGGAATTTAGAGAGGCTTATCAACTCTCAAACAATACAGACCGACAGGGCGTGATTAGTTCAGCTGCCAGTGTGCTAGTAGGGATAAGAGCAGCACAATTCATTGGGCACAAGAAAATTCAGGACTCCTAAAGGATGTCATGGCAATTAGGATGCCTGGATTTAGTCATGCTTTCAGTTGTCAGTGTTTGGAGCAGTTATCTAGAAATAAAAGACAGTGTCACATACTTCAGTTTGACCCCCTACCGATCTGTGCAAGCTGCAGATGATTTGCCTGCTATACTGTGGTCTAAGGCAAGCCCATGCCACACATGGTGATATACTGAGGGTGGATTAAGGACCATATTGAGAATAAAGGTTGTACATGTTTTCTTCTATAACCATCATCCAAAAAAAGATGAATAGGAGCATTTTGAAAAGGTTATATATTAATATTCTGTTTGTGGCAACCATGGGTTTTATTTCATAATATTTCTACATACAGAAAATATTTTGACCGGAAAACATTTTCCTAATAATAAGTCTCTGAAAACTGTTGCAATAAAAGATTTTGGTGGCTCTTGGGAGTAATGGAGTCTACTTCCTTACATTTGTTCCGAATAGCCAAGTGTAGCAGATGTTGCTGGTGTCCTGCCCACTGCCTCTCCGCCTTTACATTTCAGTGCAGACTTCCTTGGCTTCCAACTACCAACATTTGTGTCTCTTTGCCCAGAACTTTCTTGCTTGGGAACTTTCTTGAATTTGGTAGCCCTTGATCATGTAGAAGGCAGAAGTGCTGGGAAATTAACACCCAAGCTCACTCTGGAAGCAGCTCTCAATCAATGGGAGCTGGCATACAAATTCTCAGCACCTTCACCTTCAGTGGGTATAACTCTGAGGTGGGACTTCTACTGTATCTCTCAGATTCCCCAGCAGGATTTAGCCTCATCTGCCCACAGCAGCAACCGACTTGGTGACCTATCTCTTCTTAACTTCCTTTTCTTGTATTCTTGTGCCACACCCTACTAGTATTTCCTGACATTGCCTCTCTAATAAGCCGTGTACATTTAAACTCTTATTTTAGGGTCTGCTTCCAGGGGAAACCTGACTTCTACTAGGGAAATAGGAAGAGAAAAATTATTGTTACTTAAAATAAGAATTTCTTTAAGCAATGTATTCCCTGATGTGCTGAAGAGTTTATTTACAGCTCATTATCTTCTTTCAGAAAAATGTGATGGGATAAATTAAATACAAGAAGTGCTGCCAACTAAGGACCAGCCAGAAATGATGATAGAGTGCCTAAATACTCATGGATGTTATTAGAAACATTGTCTTGATTTGCAGAAAATTCTATTTACTCATGATGTCCGTCTGTGATGAGTGATGCCACATACCTATGGTGATAACCAACTGCAGCACCCCTCAAGATTCACATTCGTGTCGTCACCTGGAAATAACATGCTGACTAGTGGTAAAGGTCTTCAGAGCCAATAATGCTGTAAGTTTGGCAGAGCCCACGCAGGTCATCTGATGTATCTTGAGCAGCATCTGTCCTGAGCTGGCCCAGTGCAGAGAAAAGTGTAGAAAGGAACAGAGACATCCTAACTTGAAGGGCTACTAAAGAGGAAGCAGCTTACAGCATGTGGGCTCAATTTTCCGCAAAAATCTCATAATATAGCTATCAAAAATGGCACTATGAAGCCAAATTGCAAGATAATTATGTTCCATCTCAAATTCAACACAATAAAGGTTATTTGCTCTCAAGCCCTAGCAACCATCTCATAGAAAGGAGAAAAATACCATACAAAAACAAAATGTAAACTCACAAAGCAGTAATAAAACCAATACACAACTATTCATTTCAAGTATATTTTACAAAGCCTTTGATAATACCAGTAATTTCCCGTAAAGCTTCTATTCTCTTGCTACAATTATTGAGGATTAAAAAAAAAAAAAAAAAACAAGGTTTTGCTGTTCTGCAGCCATTCCTTTTAGAGAGATAAAGTCCACATTCACATTATTTCCCAATTTTAAGATTTTTGTCATTCAATAAGGAGAAGAAGAAGAAAAGGATGAAATTCCTGATTACCTATATCCTGCTAAGCCTATAATAGAGTTAGGGGCTTAATGGCACTATTAGTGTGGATCCTCCTAGTTTTGCACACAAAATTCATTTAATGGTCTTAACAAGATGCTTAAATGTAGCCCAAGAGCTTTGTCTAAAAGATGCTGGAACAATCTATTA
>RJWT010009554.1:0-25056 GCA_004365215.1 Cuniculus paca | reverse complement strand
TCAGTTTCTATGGCAAAGACAATTTTCACCTTTATTTAATACCTGTCACCTTGTCACTAGTAAGTTCTATCAGAGGCCTCTTAGTCACTCCTCCACTGGTAATCTTTACTCCAGTTTCATTCTTAATTCATCAGTACTACACTTACCTTACTCTGGCTCCACCTTCCTGATCTAGGTCATTGCAAGAACACATTCTTTTGTTTATTTGATGCCTGAATCTCTTGTCAAGACATATGTTTCCAAAGTAATCATTTTAAATTTCTATTTAGATGAATATATAAATTTCTTTAAAATTCTACTGTTGTTTTGAGCTTTGAGAATGACTTTCACACATCTTTACAGAACAAGGCCCTCATGTCCTTTCCTAGCATGATCTTCTCCTACTGTTCCATATATATCTACTTAATTCATTCTAATTAATTTCCAGTTTTTGGACACCTGACACTAACCCAGTGTTTTGTCTTCAATTATTTCTGCACAACACACTTAACCCATTTTTCTGCTTAAGAAAGTTTTTACGGAGTTTGGACTAACCATGTAAAATCAACTTCTAATGTAATTTTCCAGATGTAACAGGCTAATTGATGGTTCCATTATTTTCTCTTCACTCATAGCACCTGACACTAATATATGGGTGTGGTTAACAAACTCCAAGGTAGTTACTGGATTTTACTTTCTGCCCCCATAGGCTGTGATTTCAATATGATCTGGGACTGTTTTATTCCTGCTCTACAAGCCCAAAACATAGTGTCTGCTACACACGAGATGATGCCACATATTTGTTGATGAATAATTAAATAAGAGAAGAATTTTGAGGTATAGGTTAGATTACCCTGTCAAAAGCTAAATGTATATGTAGGTGTGATGATAATGTCATGACATTTCAGGTAGGGGAAGTATATATATATATTTTTTTTATTTTAAAGAGAATAAAACAGAACAAAACAAAACAGAGTAGAATAGAACCAAGCATATCAGAACAGAACAATGCAAGCAATATAGGACTTCAAAACAAGACAATGGGACATCAACAATGGCTACCATTGTGTCTCTTGTTTTCTTCGAAATAGTTGTTCATATCTTCACACACAATAAATTCAAAGAAAACAGAATAGTATAAAACCAATCAAAACAAAAGAATGAAAGCATTACAGGCTTTCAAGCCAGACAGTAAGGAATCACCAATAGCTACCATAATGTCTCTTATTTTCTTTAAGATAGCTGTCCATACCTTCTCATATATTGTAATCAAATAATAGAGAACTGACTAAAACCAATCAAATCAAAGAATAAAAGCATTACTGTATTTCAAAACATGATGATAATAAATCAGCAATGGCTACCAACTATAATGTCTCATTTTCTTTACAGTGGCTGTTCATATCATCACCTTTAGTAAAATCAGTTCTTGTAAACTCTTTAGAAGTAGTTCTAGGCATGTATAAGCCTATACATGTACATCTATCCTTTCTGTGTTAGGCAGAATAACAAAACAAAACACAAGAAAAACAGGAAAAAAAAGACAAATAAATAATAGTAACAGAGAGTCCAAAACAATAACAATACAGGCTTTCAAAACAAGGTGGTAGGAACATACCAAAGGTTGTTATTTTGTATAGTTTTCTTCAAAATAGTTACTCAGATTACCACATACAGACATGCAAAATTGATCTAATCCTATGAATGTTAACTGTTTTGTTCCAAGAACTAATAGAATTAGTGGTACAATTATCTTAACTATCTTAATTGTATATATATATATATATATATATATATATATATATATACATTTATATCTTTTTTCTTTTCCCTTCTTTCTTTCCTCCTTTTCCCTGAGTTTTTTTTTTTCCTTTTGAGCAGTTTCTTATCCTTTCACAATATTTGTTAAAGATTTTGTATCTTATTTACTCTTTCAGTTTCTTACACTAGGGAGATGATATGGTGTTTACACATGTGGGTTTGATTTATTTCATTTATGAGTATCAAGTCACATCCATTTACCTATTTTTACCATTTAGTCTGTTGACAACTTGGCAATACTAAGTCTACTACTCCTTTTTTCTTTTTATTGCATCTTAGTGAATCTTAAATTATATAAAAATTAAGGTAGTAATAAGATAAATCAGAAAGTGTAGAAATAAGCTCAGTGTATTAAAAGAGTAGTTGATAAATTGGAAACTCAGAGTGTGAAAAAATTAATAAACTAAGATGATGTAAGGTACTTGAGAGTATGCTTTGAGAGGAGAGATTCTTCATAAAACTTTATTATTGATGAAAATGGTTGTAGAAAAATAGATAATAGATAGAGAAAGTTTAAAATGGTTATTATGGAAATTAGTACTTAGAAATGATAGATTTATCTGTCTGCCTCTTTAGAATGTCTCTCTTCTGTCTCTTCTCCATTTAACATATGTGCATATTCATCAATCTGAAAAGGAATAATGAATGTTTTATATATATTTATAAGTATACAGAATAGCTCTGTTAAATTCATCTTCTGAAATTAAATATTTCTTTCATTTCAATACATATTTTATTTCTTGCCTAATTTCCTATTTGTTGACTCCTGGAAAGAAGGTACTGATTGATACTGAACATCCATCTTTCATTGCTCAGTGTCATCACCCATTTTTATGACAAGCCCATTTCATCAAATGGCTAACTAAAGCCTATTTGGATATTTCATCTTCATATTTCACATAGCCTAAAGAGGTTATTACAATAATTAAAAATAATGTCATATCTCATTAGCCATGTCTCACTAATTAGGAATTTATGATGATTTGAATAGGAATGATGCAAAATTTTATTTCTATGTTTAAAGAAAAAGTATCCTGCTAAATTGTATTATATATATTTATGTAAAATTTTATGAGGATTAATTGGGAAAATGTGTTTCAAGTCCTTACCACTGTTTATTACCGGGAGAGTAATCAATTAGATCAGTTACAATTTTTTAAATTTTTGTATTATGTTAAAATTATGTTAAATTATCTATGGATTTGTTGAAAATTAATCATGATTTTATGTGATATATGATTACTCAATAATCTGAATTTTAAATATTCTTTAGGATTATTCACTTATTCAAATTGTGGTTTTTCTCATTCTCAATTCTTTCAAGTTACTGACATTTTTTCTGCTTAACTTGAATGAATACAGGTGTCAAGACTTGGCTATTATGTTAAGATAAATTAATACTTAAATGCTTCAATTAAAATTGATTGCATTCTAGTTACTTATTATGCAGTACAAAGGAATAGCTGATTCAAAGTTGATTCCAGTGTTTTTCAATAGTGAGTTCATGATAAGAAAGTCAATATGTAGATGTTCTACCATTAATTATATAAATGATAGTGGTGAAGAAAGATGACTCAAACTTAAATCTGAGAAAAGTATCTTTATATCTATCTTATTTTCTGATGACAAAATAAATCTACAATGTAAAATTTTTAACTATTTAATTGGGTTACATTTGGAACCCACTTTGCTACTTGTGTGCTCCATGATTAAGGCCAAGTTAGTTCATTTCTCTAAATTCCAGTTTGTTCACTTGTGAAAAGTGGGTAGTAGTATTTCTCTTATAAGTTTTTCCTTGAGGGCCAAATGGGATTATGAGAATGTTCTTAAAATGATGCCTGACATATAATACTCAATGAACAATAAGTTAATTAAATTATTTTAATGCAACAAAATATAAACAGTACAAAACAGTACAGTTACTTTCATTTTAATTATAGTTACTAAATAAAACATTTTTATGAACACTAAAACCTGCATCTTCCAGAGCATAATTGATTTGAAGTAATTTCCTTAAAATGATTCATATATTATATTTAATTAAATGTATTTAAAATGTTTCTGAAATGCTTTGCATTCCATGCCTCTAGGACTAGTAGGTGCTATTGACTATTAAAGTACAAGCTGTGTTTAACTATTGACTCGTTTTATTCAGTTATTTCATTGACTTCCTGGAAAACACACTTAATTACAAACTCTTCTTTAAATTCTTATTCTTTAAATGTTGACTTTACTCACTTGTTTGTCCTTGGCTTTCTTGTTTTCCTAACTGCAACTCTTCAAATAATCTTATTTACTCAGAAGCAACAGCTATTCACAATTTTCTACTAAGTTATCACTTTATTTCTCCAGGACATAGATTTTATATAACAAAATTCAGTGCTCTGTTGGTACTCTCAACTGTGACTCCCACAGGAACTTTATGTATTATGCACCAAACTGAAGCCAACATGACTTTGTAAACTATTCTCCCCTCTTTCACATTGTTGCAATAAAAGCCACCATCATCAACCCGGCTGTGAAAACTGACAAGCTGTATTTCATCTTCAATGTATGTGTCTCAGCTCTTACATTAGTCAACTACTAGTTCATCAGATTACCTGAAATCCTGCTCTGACAACCCTGGATTAGGCCATATGAGCTCTTTCCTGGAATATTCAATAGATTATAAAATATTGCACTTATATACTTCCTTTTGACTCCATTCCATTCTGTGCTGTATAGGCAGAGTGATGTTTCTAAAACACATATGTAACATCAGGGCCAGTCCTAAAATTTGTGATGCAGAGACAGAAGTATAAAAGGGCATGCCTTCCTGTCTTCATGCGCCATTCATTTTTGCCATGGACTTCACATATGTACATATAAATCCTCTAACCTGTACATATCATCATTGTCTGCAGACAGCCTTTTCCAAACAGTTCAGGCATCCTTTATCCAAGCCTAAAAGTGAACCCATAGGTCATATTTTCTCTTAATGGAATAATCTCAGAGGAAAGGCCATAAAGCCCATGGAAACAGCTTGTGATCCTTGGGCCATAGAGTTCTGGATAACTATAGACACAAAGCAAGCTCTAGAAGGTAAGCATGAGCCCTAAGTGAGCTACCGTCCTTGGCCATTTGGATTCCTTGCCCTGTAAGGAGAAGCATGGCCAGAAGCCACAAACAAGAGTCCATTTGTTGGATGTTTCTTTTTCGACTTTAAGGTCTCTACTAGATGATACTTATTAAAGGAGACTTTCTTCTGCTTATCCACGATAGGCTCTGTGTCACTCTACAACCAAAGATAGGTGACTCCTAAGTATCATTCCCTTAATGTTTTATTTAAAGAAATGCTAAACATGCAGACTCTCAGTCTGACTGGAGTGTCAAGTAGAAGCTGCAAGAAATCCTGTGTGGTTCTAAAACATGATCCATATTCATTGCTGTGATCCCGAAGGTACTAATTTCTGCTCCTGTTGCCTCCTTGATGACTGTTTTGATTCTTCTCCCCACTTGCTGTGTGATTTAGGTTTCTACACTCATTTCTACAAAGAATTTGGGGAAAGTTTATAAAATAATTTTTGAGGGCAATTTGACTGATGATTATATGGAGGCACCATGAGGAATCAACAATTGCACACTATAGTAGTTAACAGAAATTCAAATATGTATTTTTTCCATTTCTCCATGCTTTCCCTCTCAATAGGTCTGTCATGTTCATTATTTTTTCTCATTGAAAGTCATACCTAAAAGATCTCTGTCTTGAATTTCTTCCACAGAAATCTCAGTGATTACCTCCCCCAGATTTTTCAACTCTGCCATAGTTTATGTTCCTCAGAATTCCTATTGAAATATATTTTAAAAAACAATGTTGTTTCAAAATGTATTTTTATATTAGCTACTAAAAATAAAAAAAGTGTTTATATTATGTTTATGATGTGTTGGAAGGTTTAGGCTCATCTGTTGTCCACTATTTGAGATGTATTGGGAGCACTGGTAAAAACAGTTATTTCATGCTTACATCTGACCTGAGCAAGTCTGTAGTGTTGTGTATCTTTCTCAGTACTTCAGTAACAAAAATAAGAAATATTCTAATAAGGTTCTGACTCATGCAAATGAGTGAAAATTGTGCATTTATGTGTAACTAATAATTGTTAACTCCCTTCTTCCATAAAACAGATGTCTATCTGATCTCCACAGTGTTCTATCTGTGAAGTTTGTCATTTCTAGAAATGAATCTTTGATTTATAGTTGCCACAGACTAATTGAAGAAAATGTTGTCTTAGTCTGTGATTCATCCATATTGCCTATGTGGTCAGTGAGGGAGAAAGAAACTAGACATTTCATGGAACGAAGGCCATCTGTGTCTTATTTTGAAACTGATTTATAAAAACTGTATCTATGACAATGTGACAGCTGTTATAGACTGCTGTATATGAGTATTGAAAGGAATGACATTCAGAAGTTGACTACTAATATTATTTTCCGGATAGCATTGTACCTCCACTTATTTTCTGCAGACATCTTTTGGACATGGCTAATGTACTTGGTTAGTATATTTAAAGTGCTACAGGAACACACACGTATGTACATAATCTTGTATGTAGTGAAATCCTCCTTTTTCAGAAGTGAGAAGAAATTTAGATATTCTCAGATGTACCTACACGTGCAAGCTGAAGTTTTTCCTCACTAAACTTTCCCTGGAAGAAATTCTGAAGAGGGTCTTCTAGAGCACAATAAAATATCATGATCCACTAAATCAAAGCTAAGAAGATGAAAAATCTCAATAACAGGAAATGCTTTCATAATTATAAAAGCTCGTGCTATGGTAATTTTGGTTTGTAACTCATTTTGCTTTCTACATAATTTAAGAGACTATTCGATTTAAAACAATTATTTGTTTATATTTTGGGATACAGAATACATAAATATGTAATTTTGTGAAATCAACAACAAAAATATCAAGATGTAATTGTTAAAGGAGTAGAGGTTTTTCATGTTACTGACATTAAAATGGTATAAATTCAAATTAGAATGTTATAATTTTAGATTGTGAAGTGAAATTCCCATTGCAGCTATAAAGCAAATAGTTATATGATATGCCCAAAAGGCAATGATAGAGGAACATAAACATCTCACTAGAAAAAAACCAACCAAAATCCAACTGAACAAAAATGAATCTTGTAACAGAGGAATGGGCACAAAAAAGCTGTAATGCACATAGAAAACAATTTAACACATAAGTATAGTCTTATCAGTAATCATAATATAAAGACTAAGACCTCCAAACAAAAGATAGGAAGAATGAATTTTAAAACACAACTATATGCTGTTCTTTATAGAATCACTTTTGATCTAAAAGTGCATTTAGACTAAAAGGAAAATAACATAAAAAGTCATTCTGTGGTAACCAAAAGAGAACAGAGGTAGTTGAATAGCAAGATTACAAGAGACAAAGAAAGATATTATCAATCAATAACTCAAAAAGCAAAAAGATATAATTATACATTCTCATGTTTAATAATAGACCACCAAAATATATAAGAACTGTCAAAATTGAAGATAAAAATAGATAACTCTACAGTAATCATTGTAGACCTCAATAGTTTACTGTGATTAATGAATAGAGCAGTAAGATAGAAGATAAATATGAAAAAGAAGGCTTAAAAACACAATTAACTCAACCTAACAGAATGCTTAACTCAACAACAATTGCATCCACATTTTTCTTAAGTGCAGCTGGGATATTTTCCCAGATAGATACTACATTAGGACACAGATTAAGTCTTAATATGCTTTAAAAAGCACATATTGTATAAAGTATGTACTGGAAGTGCAATGAGCTGAAGATGTAAATCAGCTAAAACAGAGAATCAAATGAAAATATGGAAATTAAACTACCAGTGAATCAAAGACAAAAAATAAAAAATTATAAAGATACAGATAAATAAAATTGCAGAGATGACATGCCAAAATTTATAAAACACAAAAAAGTTGGAAAAAATTTTTCTAAAATGCTTACATTAAAAAAAAAGAAAAATTTCAAATTAGCATCCTAAATTTACAATTTATGGAATTAGAGCAAAAATACCATAAACTCAAAGCTAGCAGAAGGAGGGAAATAATAAAGATTAGAACAGAGATAAATTAAATACAGAATAGAAAAGCAACAGAAATATAAATGAAACCAGAAGTTGATTATTTTACAGAATCAGGAAAACAGAAACATTTAGCAAAAAGGATAAATAAAAAGAGAGATGATATGCATTATTAATAGCAGAAAATAGAGTGAGTACATGACTCAAATTCTGCAGAAATAAACAGGATTGATTTGTTTCGAAATTGTTCACCAAGAAATTGAATAAACTAGATAAAATGGACAAATTCCTTGAAACACAAAACATATCAAGACCGATGAAGAAATAAGAAATCTGAGCTATCACTAATAAAGAATTAAATTAGCAAGCAAAAATCTCCCCCAAATGAAAAATCTTAAACTTAAAGGACTTACTGGTGAACTGTACCAAACATAAAAAGGAAAACTAGCACTACTCCTCAAACGTTTCCAAAAATTGAAGAAAATACTTCCTATCTACTCAATTGGTAAAGGACAGCTTTTTCAACAAATGGTGCTGAAAAATCTGGACACTCAACATACAAAAGAATGAAGTTCAGTCCTTACTTCACACCAGGGGCAAAAGTTAACTGAAAATCAATCATTAATATGAAACTGAAAGTATAACATTGTTAGAAGAAATTATAGACTAAAACTTCCATAGAATTGGATTTGGGAATAATTTCTTGTATATGTACCAAAGGTACAGGGAACAAGATGAAAAATAGGTAAGCTGGACTTCATGAAAAATACAAAAATTTGTACACCAAATGCAGCCTACAGAATGGGAAAATTGTTTCCAAATATTTTATCTGATAAGGGATTAATATCAAGAATATAGAAAGAATTTCTAAAACTGAGTAGCAAAATAACAAAACCTCCTCCAAAGTGGGCAGAGGTGTTGAACAGAATTTTTTCCCAATACAACAAAGCCATTAAGGCTGTGAAAGCATACCAGTCCATCATCATTAGCAATTCCGGACATGTAAATGGAACCTATATGTGGGCAGGACAAGCC
This sequence comes from Cuniculus paca, assembly GCA_004365215.1. Classification (NCBI taxonomy): domain Eukaryota; kingdom Metazoa; phylum Chordata; class Mammalia; order Rodentia; family Cuniculidae; genus Cuniculus; species Cuniculus paca. The sequence continues at coordinate 16,141 of RJWT010009554.1, read as the reverse complement.
TGCCCCCTCAAAGCCATGTGGATGGAGGCAGAGCTAACTATCACATGGCATTTGCCCCTGGCTGACTGCACCTGTGGATTCTGCCCCCTGAGCATGGTTACCCATAAACACTTAGCACATTGTATGTTTAATCTTTTCTATGGTTAAGTATGGTAATTACTGGCTCCTAGGGTATGTCAGTTTCCACTTTTCCTTTAATTCTATTATTATTAATTATTGTATTACAATAGCCAAAGTGACATAGTTGTTGCTGTTAATTGGTTTTCTCTGTAAACCAATATCTGGACTGCCTTTGTGTCTTTAACAATACTATGGCCCATTCCTGAAGAACTTGGTATTGGGCTAAATACACTGCAGCCTCCCCTCCCAAATAAACAGAGATAGCTGGATCCAGGGATAGAGGTAAAGGCCTACAGTTAGCCAGAATTGGAGGACATCACTGAAAAACAAACATTAATTTAGGAGGTCTCCATACTAACAACGAAGCCATCTACTATAGTCAACCCAACAGCCCCAGCACGAAAACTAAAAGCAAACTAGGGGTGATGACACATGCCTGTAATCCCAATATTCAGGAGGCTAGGAAGGAAGATTGCTGTGAGTTCGAGGCCAGCCTGTTCTACATAGTTTAACACTAGCCTGAACTCCATAGTGACATGCTGTTTTAAAAAATGAAAACCAGTTATATGTGTTTTGTGCTGTCATTGTTTGATTGTTTGAACATTTTTTATGCCTAGATCTTATAACCTGAACAATTATTTTTAAGATAACAATATGGAATATATTAACTAGTGTTGATTTCTTACTGTTTTTTTTGAAATTCTGTGTTATTTTTATTCTTTTTTTCTGTTTTGCTTTCTAAAATAAAAAAAAAATGAAAACCAAAACAAGCAAGCACACAAACAAAAAACTTAAGGCAGAACAACAATAGAAAAATTAGAAGGCAAAAAAATTTCTAACTCCCCCCAACTGATCCATGGGGGAAGAAATGTCCTACAACTGAATTATTTGAAAAGATAGAAAAGATTGAAAAGAAAAATCAATACGATACTTAACATGTGTAAAGAAGATATAACTAAACATAATGAACTTAATAAATTAATCAGTGAGTCTAGGAAAGGCACTAATAGAATGGTGATGGAGCTAAACAAAATGATACAAACCATCAATGCCCAATATAGAAAAGAATCAGAGTTCATAAAAAGGTACCAAACAAAAACTCAAGATATTAAAAATTCTATTGAAAGTATAGGTACTAGATATGACCAATGTGAGAACAGTGAATCAGAACTAGAAGACAAGGTAGGTATCACCGACCATTCATGTGAGATACCTTAAAAACAGAGAACATGAAAAATGGATTCAATAACTGCTAGATGATGCAAAAGCACTAACATAAGATTAATTGCAATTGGTGGAAAATCATAAAACAGCACAAATAGCATAAAGAGCTTGTTTTTTAAAAGTAATGAGAGAAAACTCCAACATTGGGAAAAATTAAATACACAAGTAAGTGAGGCATATAGAGCCCCCAATGCTCACAAACGAAAAGAACCTCTCCACAGTACATCATACTCAAAATCCCAGAATTCCATTACAAGAAAAAAATGTTAAAAGTTTTAACAGAAAAACAATGAGTCACATAAAAATATTAGCCCATTAGAATTATAGCAGATAGCTCATCACACACCTTAAAAGTCAACAGAAAACTTGGAATGAAACGTTTTGAGCTCGAAACAGAAACAGCCTCCAACCCAGACCTATATAACCTGGAAAATGGTCTTTCAAAATTGACAGAGAAATAAGGTATTTCTATGATAAAGAAATAGCAACCTAACCCTAAAATCAGTGATCACAAAGCTGGCACACCAAAAACCAACAATAACAACAACAACAACAAAACAAACAAACAAACAAACAAAAAAACAACTCAAGGATAGCCCAGTAGCAGGCAATGAAGCTAATAATGCCCAAAAGTGCAGTAGAATAAACACACCAGGCAAAGTGAGCAGTTACAAAGGAAATCAATGACAGGAAAATAATGTAATGACAGGAATAAGTTAATACCCTTCAGTAGTAGATCACAATATGAATGGTCTCAGTTCCCTCATTAAAAAAAAACAAAACAGATTGGCAGAATGCATCAAGAAATAAAATCCAGTGGTGTATTATATAGTACAAGAAACACACTTAATCCAACAGTATTCCTAGATTAAAAATCAAAGGAAAAAAATTTCAGTGGGATCCTGGAAACAAGCAACAGTAACTAGTAACTATCTTATTTTCAGCCAAAGTGGACTCCAAGCCAAAACTTATCAGATGAAGAAAAGTAAGTCACTATATATTGGTTAAGGGAACAATTTAACAGGAAAATATAAGTTATTAACATATTCACAGAGCAAAGATGTCCCCAATTTCATGAAAGAAGTACCACTTCACATAGAAGTCCAGAAAAATAGAAACACAATTATAGTTGGGGAACTCAATACCCCATTGTTACAAATAGATGATCAACTACACAAAATTTGACAAAGAAATATCAGATTAGAATTAAACCTTCAAACAAATGAACTTAATAGACATTTATAGAATGTTCATCATACAATGACATAATAATACTTATTCTCACCAGCACGTGAAACTTTCAAAAAAATAGACCACATAATAGCCAATAAAGACTGCTGAAGTAAATTGAAAAGAATAAAAATTATCCCATGCATATTATCAGATCATAGCACAATGAAACTGATACAATGGTAAAACCAACTGCAGAAATTATGCAAGTTTGTGAGTGTTAAACAATACAGATTTGAATAATCAATGACTCAGAAAAGAAATGAAGGAAAAAGAATAGTTCCCATAATTAAATGAGAATGCCACTATGATAATACTATCACTAATGGAACAAAATGATAGCACTACTAAGAATAAAGTCTGTATCTGTGAATGGCCACATCGCAAAAACTGTGCACCCAAATAATAATTATGTACTTTGTGGTCTAGAAAAATAAGAACAGTGCAAATTCAAAGCTAGTACAAGATAGGAAGTTATTAACATCAGTGCAGAAATTAAAAAAATATAGACTCTTATGGTTAATACATTGTGTCAACTTGAGAAGTTTAGATGTTTAACTGAGAGACTGGGCAGGGAGCCAGGGTTCTTACTTTGTAAATATCCTCATCCTGTGCAAAGGAGGGCAAGGACATTTTGTGTTACACCCACCCTGAAGGTGGGGGTGGGGGGGTGGCCTGTGTACAATGTAAGGGAGGAGAAGAGGCTTGTGTTTGCCTCTCTTTTGTTCTGGCTGCTTTTGCTTACTGCTGCCTTGAAGCGTTGCCCCAGTGCCATGCTACTCTGCTTTGGAGCCAGCTGATTATGGACTGAAATCTCCAGAAACTGTAAGCTAAATAAACCTTTTCTTCCCTACTTGTGGGTGTCAGGTGTTTGTCTCAGCAACAAAGAAAAAGTAGCCAAGACATAGACTAAAAAGCAATATAAAAATTCGATGAATTGATGACCTGGTTCTTAGAATAAACAGAATAGAAAAACCATTAGCCAATTTTACCAAAAATAGAAAAGACAAATCAGTGCAGTTAGAAATGAAAAAAAGGTGAAGTCACAAAAGGTACTGCCAAAATCCAGATTGCTAGCAAGTATTTTGTAAACTTGTTTACCAATAAATTGGCGAATATTGAAGAAATGGATAGATTGTCAGATATATATGAACTACTGAAACTGAACCAAGAAAAAAAAAAACCAAACAAACAACCTGAATAATCCAATAACAGAGAATTGAAGCACTAATAAAAAAAAATCCTTACCAATGAAGAAAATCCTAGGTACTTATAGAGTCAGTGCTCAATTCTACAAGTGTCAGGGAAGATCTGATGTCAGTCCTCTAACTCTTAGGTGAAATTGAAAGGGAAGGAATACTCCCAAAGTCGTTTCTGAAAGCTAGTATTGACCTAATTCCAAATACAGAAAAAGAACAAACAAAAAAGGAGAATTGAAGACCAAATGCTCAGGGCAGTGTAGTGGGCAGAACACACTCAACTCATACTTTTCTAATAAAACTATGTATTTTACCGTAACAGTAGCTGGCTGTGTGTCTCAGTAGATGTGCCTGAATCTTTCTGTTCACTCACTTGGTATGATGAAGGCAAGGTGTGTACATGTGTATAAAAGTGTTAAATCGAGATTTTTTTTACCCACGTATTGCTCCATGTAACATTTTTTGCATAAATATCCAGGCCTGGTGGTGCATGCCTGTAATCCTTGAGCATCATGAGGGGTAAAATACACTCATACCACTCTTCTATTATGCAAACATCTAATTTACCACAATGGTATCTGAGTGTGGCTCCCAATATCTGTGCCTGGGGAAAACAGGAAGCCATCTGTGCATTTACCCACTTGGCAAGGTGTGGACAGGAGCAGCAGCAGATGAGCTTTACCCATGAAATGCTCATGGTTAGATTTCTTGGATTTAGAATTCGCTTCTTAGGAAGTTTTGGTTTGATTTTTCTTGTAGAAGTAGCCCAATTCAGTGCAATGCCACATGAAAACCAGATTTGCAAGTTTTGGAGGACATTGAAAGTGAGTTATGCGTGGATGATGATGATGGTGATGATGATGATGATGATGATTTTGACATTGGTCATGTGAGCCAAAATTCCTGTGACAGTGAAATGGAACAAGAATAGACTGATACGACACAGGAATGTAGACCTCCTTGATTCAGATGAGGAAGAAAAGTGCAATGTGAGTACATACTTGACTAGTCAAAATGGTACAAAATTGTCACACAGACAAATGGAAGGATCCAATATTAGAACTAGGTCCAAAAATATAGTAAGGATCTTGTCAGGGGTGAAATCTACTGGATGAAATGCTGGCATTACCACTTAATGTTGGAAACTGTTTGTAACAGATGATACCTAGAAGATGTTGTGAAATATACATATGATGAAGTACAAGTAAAGCATTCTGTTTGAACCAATAGTCATAGTAAAAAATGTGTTTATTATGACACCTCACTAGCTGAACTATAAGCATTCATAGGTCTGTTGGACCTAGCAGGACTTTCTCGTGGCAATTGAAGGAATTCTAATCATGGAGAAATGATAAGTGTGGCCTTGAGGTTTGTAGAATAATAGAAAGAGTGAAGAGATTTGGTTTTCTTGAAAATTGCCTGAGGTGTGATGACAAGAAGCACCCACCAAGAAAGAAAGAAAAAGAAACAATAATCTGGCTCCTATCCACTCATTGTTTGAGAGCTTTGTGGCTAAATGTTGGGAAATTCACCCATCATTTGAATACATGACTATGGATGCACATCTTGCAGTTTGCTGTAGCTTTAGGCAGTATATGTCAAAAGAGCCTTCAAAATATGGTATAAAACTATACAGTAGATGTGAAGACATACTGTACTTTCAATTTAGAAAGTTATCCTGGAACTTAGCCACCAAGTCTTTTATTCATATAATAATAAATAAAATGATGTTATGAATAGACTTATTGCTTGCATCTCCCAAACTAATTGAAATGTGACATTTGGTTTACCAATTTCGGAGTGATGTTATATTTTCTAACATAGCACAAGGTTACAAGCATAGGAACTGTACAGGACAAAGTACAACTCCCAAATGTAATGCTGCAATTTCAAACAGAGAATTACATAGCACAATCTTTGGGTTTCAGAAAGATATAACATTGGCCTCAAATATGGTGAAGAAAAACAAACTGGTACTGTTGATGTCAACATGGCACCGTGAAAGAAGACTGATGGAGAAACTTCAGCAAAACTGAAGCCAGATGGAACTTTGTACAACAAAACCAAAACTGGAGTAGATATTGGTTAGTTGTGTAGCAACTATGTTGTCACTTGAAACACAATGCACTGGCCAATGGTTGTGTTTTATTCAACTCTAAGCATTTGTGGCATAAATATTTCAATAGTTTACAAAGAAATAACAAGTGCAAAATATCAAGGAGAAATTTTCTTAGACAATTGGAACTAGAATTCATAGAGCTTGTTTACAACCAGGAAGAACAAAATGTTTCTGCCCGGGGACCTATGCACAAAAATTCTGGAGCACACTGATGAGCTGACAGGTGAACAGGCAGGTGCAACATCACAAGGATCTACTATGACAATAGGTAAACAAAAATGATGTAATCTGTACTGTAAAAAAGTAAGACAGGAAAATAAATCATATAGTGTAAGTGGTAGTTGTGCTTGCACATGAAATATGTACAACTTATAAGTGAAGAGTGCCTTAGGTGTGACAACTGAAAAAAAGAATATTTTTTTTGTAGAGTTCTATTGATATGTTCATTGTAGTTCACATAGGAATTTATTTCTGTTGTTATTTTTTGACTTTGTAAACAAAAAAGTTGATGTTGAAAATCTTGATGCTTGTCTATAGACAATAAATACTAAAAATTTAGTACTTTGTTTCCTGATATTTTTGTTATGTAGATATTCTTTAATATAATAAAACTCATAAAAGTAATAATTCATCAATAAAAAAGTAAACATGGGTATTAGACAACCCCAAGATGCTCCTTTAACCCAAAATTGAAGTGATGTTCCATGTAATGAACATAGACACAAAAATCCTCAAAAAGATACTGAAGAAGAGAAGGAAGCAAATCTTCAAGCAGATTGCATGTCATGACCTAGTAAAATTCATACAAGAGATGTAAAGGTAGTTCAATATACACAAAACAATAAATGTAATTCATCACCTAAACCATAACACAAATCACATGATTATCTCAATAGATATAGAAAAATTCTTTAACAAACTCAACATCCATTTATGACAGAAACCCTAAAGAAAAAAAATATATATATATATGCCTCTGATCAATCTGATAAAAGTGATTCCTGACAAACCAGTGGCCAACATCATATTAAATGGGGTCAAGATGTAAACTTTCCCTCTAAAATCAGGAAAAATAAAAGGATGTTTCTCACCACTCTTCTTCAACATGTTACTCAAAACATTAGCCAGAAAAATCAAGCAAGAGAAAGAAATAAAGAAATATAGGAGAGCCAATCAAAGTATAATTATTTGCAGATGACATGATCCTCTACATAGGAGACTCAAAAAATCCCACCAAAATACTCCTAGGATGAATAATCAGATTTAGCAATGTAGTAGGATATAATCAACATGTGTAAGTCAATAGCATTCCTGTATACCAATATTGAACTCATTGAGAAAGAAACTAAGAAAACAATAGTATTAAGAAAAACTAAATACCTAGGAATTCATGTAATCAAGGAAAGTAAAGACCTCTAAAGTGAAAACTAGTGTATACTGAAAAAGTGCTTTGAAAAAGGAGAACGAAGATGACATCTGAAAATGGAAAGATATTTACCGTTCTTGGATAGGCAGAACCCACATAGTCAAAAGGCTGTACTTCCAAAATTAATATGGGTACTTACCACAATCCCAAGCAAAATACCAATATTCTTCACAGAATTTGAGAGAAAATAGCCCTACAATTCATGTGGATCCAGAAGAGTCCCAGAATAGAAAAAGCAATCCTGAATAACAAGAGCACACATGGAGGCATCATAATTCCAGATCTGAAGTTATATTACAATACTATAGAATAAAAATAGCATGTCACTGGCACAAAAGCACACATGTGGATAGGTGGAACAGACTAGAAGATGCAGAAACAACCCCATGCAAATTTGGCTATCTGAAATTTGACAAAGGCTTCCAAAACATACGTTTGAGGGTATATACACTCTAATAAATGGTGCTGGAAAAATTGACTTCTATATATGAAATATTCAATATTGACCCATCTATCTCACCACATACCAAACTAAAATCAAAATGGATTGAGGATCTAAATGTGAAAGCAGAAACACTTAATCTATTAGAAGATAAAATATGTTATAGCTCTTGAAGAGATAGGCATCGGCAAAGACTTTCTTAACATAACCCCAACGGAACAAGTAATAGTACTAATAATCAAAAGGTGGGAGCATACCAAATTAAAAGGTCTCTGCACAGCAAAGGAAATAGTCAACAGAGTGAAAAGACAACCTACAGAATGGAAAAAAGAATTGTGAGCTATTCCTCAAATAAAAGACTGTTACTTAGTGTATATAAAGAATTCCAACAAAGAAGACCCCCCCAAAAATAAAAGACATCATAAAATGATGGGCAATTGAAATAACCAGACATTTCTCAGAAGTACAAATAGCCAACAAGTACATGAAGTAGAGTTCAATATAAATGACCATGAGAGAGGTACAAACTAAAACAACACTGTGATTCCATCTTACTCCAGAAAGAATTGCTATGATCATGACATCAAACAATAACAAATACTAACGAGGCTGTGAGGGAAAAGGAACTCTTCTGCATTGTTGCTGAGAGTGTAACCTGGTGCAAACCACTGTGGAAATCAATATGACGATTCATCAAAAAAACTAAAACAAGAAATTTCATTTGTTTCAGTTATTTTCCTTCTAGGCTTCTTCTTGAAAGAGTTAAAGACATATTACAGTGATATGTATAAACTCATATTTGTAGCAGCACAATTCATAATAGCTACCTCTTGGAAATGGCCTGTATGTCCGTCCATCAACAGATGAAAAGATAAAGAAAATGGAATTCTGCTTTGCGATGAAGGACAAAATGGAGTGATTTGCAGGAAAATAGATGCACCTTGAGACTGTAAAGTTAAGTGAAATAAATCGGACACATAATCTATCCTTTTTTTTTATACTCAAACTCAAACTCGTGACCTTGCACTTGCCAGGCAGGCACTGTGCTGCTAAGCTATATTCTTGGCCTGAGACACATAATCTTAAATACTGCACAGTCTCTTATATGAGAAATTCAAAATATAAATAAAGAGTAAAATAAAAGATAATAATAAAAAGTAGGGAGATATACTTTGTTCAGAGAGGTAGGGGATCAAGAAATAGAGGAAGAGGAGGAAAAGGGGATGAAAAAATTAAGGTGTGTTATGTACATATAACAACTTTCCACAAGGAATGTAATCATCATGTAATGCAAACATGTACTAATAAGAAAAGTACACTGGAAAAAAAACAACGAAGTTATGCCACCACTTCATATCCATTAGAATAGCTACTATGAAGAAAAAGAAAATTAGTGTTACTGAAAATGTGGAGAAATTGGAATCCTTGTGCAATGTTGGTAGGACTGTGAAAAGGGATAACTGCTATGGACGGTAGCATGATGTTTCCTGAAAAAGTTAAAAGTAGAATTACCATGTGCTTCAGAAGTTATACTACTGGTTACATACCTGCAAAATTGATAGCACAGCCTGGATCATATATCTGTACATCCATGACTGAGGCAGCAGTAACAGTAGCTAAAAAGTAGACGAAATTGAAAATCCATTGAGACATTAATAGATAATTAAGATATATGTATACAATGAAAGATTAGTGCAGTTTAAAAGAATAGTATTCTGTTATTTGTGACAATGTTGATGAACCTGAAGGACATTATGCTAAGTAAAATAAGCTTGTCACAAAAGAGCAAATACTACATGATTCCACTTGGAGTATACGAGATACTTGCAGTAGTAAAAATCATGGAGATGGGAAACAGAATGACCATTGTTGGTCTCTAAGGGAGAGGACTCTGGGGAGTTTCATGAAAATTTCTGGAGGTGGTTAATGCCAATGTTTGTACAAAGTCATGAACTTATTTATTATCACTGAACTGTATAATTTAAAATGATTAATTTGGTAAATTTATGTGTAGTTTTTCACAATTTGAAATCTGAGGAATTTTTTAAAAATTAAGATACGAGTAAGAGTCAGTCATAATATGGCAGGATCTTTTCACTTTTATTCTTATTACTGCTACATAAATATGATATGCTATCTCTTATAGAATAGAGCCTCTTAAATAATTATTTCCTTGTTTTTGCATATTTATAGCAAGGAAAAAGTAACATGAAATGAAAGTTCTCAGCAGTTGACTCATTCACCACTCACCTTCAATCAAATGACTACAGCACTAAAGATTCTACACACAGCAGATTTTAAAGCATTTTCAAAGCATGCATTAATAGAGAAATAATTGTAGTGACAACCAAGTAATTTCTGTGATATTGTTGGATTTTCAAAAAAAGTGAAGTAAAAAAGACATTAATACATAATTATGTTATCTATGTAGCCCAAATCTCTCATTTTGCAGATAAGGATTTGATGACCCAGAGAGATAAATAACTTGCTAAAACTGATGTAGATAAATTAGCTATGGAGCTAGAATCCTCTCCTACCTTTTCTAGTGATAGGTACATTAGAGATAGAGTTTTAAATACTTTATACAGTGGTTTAATAGGCATATTCATTTAACCTTTACAACAAAATAGTTACTGTTACTATCTCCATCTCACAGATGATCAAATTGAAGTCCAAGATGGTGAAGTGAGTCGTCTAAGAACACACAGCAAGTATGTTGAATAATGGGGACATGAACACAGTTTGAATTAAGAGCCCATGACCTTGACCACTGCATTATATCATTCCCCTCACTTAATCATTTAAATCTAGTATTATGTACTTCACCACAGCTTTTATGCATACATAATTATTATTTATAGTGTGCTTAAGGTAGTGTGCATACCTTATTCTTAGCCCATTTTTAATCTCCAAAATCTCTAGGGAACAGATGCAATCCACATTGCCCATTCTTGTTCAAGGAAGTATAAAGTTGAAAAGTATCTGTGCAAAAGTTTCCACCCCCAACCAAAAATAAAAAGCATGGATTGAAGAAGTAAGAAACTCAATGTATATTGGAGTTACTATTTTTCTTCCCATATTTCAGCCTCAAATTGTTCAATTAATTCTCTAAAATAAATTCCATCTCTCAAATTAGTACTGTATGAGAAAAACTCATAGATGGGCAAAAACAAAACCACAAAATGATAAAAACATTGAATGACATAAATTTATATGACTACATATTGTAACTTTGTGAAGATGTTGTCGATACCTGAAATTCAAATATACGAGTACATTTATTTGGGTGCTTGTTACTCCTGAATCACATTTCTATAAAGCATCATTCATTTCTTGTGCCATGTTAGATTTTTCGCTTTCAGTGAAGTTTGTCTTTCATGCAATGGTTGTTTTCAACAAAGATATATGAATTTTGGTCCTTTATTGTGTTTTATGCAGAGAACATTTTGAAGTGGGAAGAAAACCTCATTGAAATGCAGATGCTGGGCACCCGTGTAAGTCAGTTGTTAGTTAAATAGCTGTATATTCACTCATCCTGAAAGTTTTCAATGTGTGTCTCAGTAAATACACAAACTTCTAAACAGAATGAATCCCTCACACACTTTGAGAAAAATACAACACAATGAATGCTACATGACAATATTTTACAAAAAAAAAAAAAACCAAAAACTAGGCTATATTTTAATTAAGATAAAGTTGAATTTATGTTTTATAAGATTTCAGATTTTTTGATGGTAGGACAGAACACTTAGATAGATGAAAGTTAGAATTCTTTTGTTATTTAAAGCTTCAAGTGGAGAGAGGGCTGCCAGGTGGGATAGCACATGAAATTATGCGTGGAGACAGAACATTAGCAATTGGAACTCGGTAAGACAGGTTGTGTGTCAAAAACTATGTAAGAAAAAAAAAAACGTATAAGGTTGGCTAGGTTTTCAGGGCTGCTTATGATTGGCTTATTTGGATAATTTTATGGGTCCTATATGCGTAAGAAGTGCCCCTTCTTTCTTGGTACCTTTCCCTAGAGCAGTAAGAGTAGGTAGTTAATGACTTAAAGTGTGAGAATCTAATCAAGGAAGGGATTGAGGTTCAGACCTATTCAGCTGCTCAAAAAAGAAATCTGACCAACCTTTAACCAGGGTCAAAAATTTGTGTTAACATAGCATTAAATAAAAAATGGCCCAAACCCCAAGTATAGTGCAGTTTGTTATTAATAGATCTCAAAATTGCATTCTTTTTTTTTTGAAGAGAATATAACCAAATGAAGTAAAACAGAATAGAGTCAATCACAACAAAACAATGAACCTAGTACATGACTTCAAAACAAGGTAAAAGGAAATCAGTAATGGCTACCATAATGCCTCTTGCTATCTTCAAAATAAGTGCCCATAACAGCAGGCATAAATAAAATCAAACAAAATAGAACAGAATGAAACCAGTAAAAAAATCTAAACCATGAAAGCAATACAGACTTCAAAACAAGATAATAGTAAAACAACAGTGGCTACCATAATGCTTTTTGTTATCTTCAGAGTAGTTGCCTATAGCTTCAGACACAATACAGTCAAAGCAAAATAGAGTAAAATCAATCAAAACAAAATAATGAAAACAATACAGGGCTTCAAAACAATATAATAGGAATTTTTAGTTCAGCTAATAGTCTTGTCAGCATATGAATGATTCTGGTCTGTAGCCTGCTGTATAGAAATTCAGACCAGGTACTTTGGCCATCTTCCTGCTCATCAGTCATCTAGAATCATGGGGTTCTGCTCTGGATTTTCTCTGGATCCTGCTGGCAGATGGCAGAGGATGGTGTGGAGAAACTATACTTGCTCTTAACAAAGTTTCCAGGTGCAGACTCTGTTGGTTAGTCATCTGGATAAAGAAGGGTTGAGCCAGGGATTTAGCTCAGTGGATAAGTGCCTGCCTAGCAAGTACGGGGTTGCGAGTTCTATCCCCTGTGCTGGAAAAAAAAAAGATGATGGTACAATAAAGGTTGCATCTGGTTAGGCAGCCGCTTTTCAGCAAAGTTCTTCCAATGGAACAGAAGTACATTTCTTTGGTGGACATGTTTTTGTCACAGGGAAGTTTTACAACATATATCTGAATGTAGGTAATTACATACATTTGTGTACATTTACACACACAGAAAGCATGTTTTCATATAGGTTTTTTTAACAAGGATCATTGCTACATTAAATAAATTTTTAAGAGCAATGAATTTACTTCATTGAGGAAGATTTCAACTGTTATGCATGTGTTGATTCCTAACAGCCCATTGAGATCCTTGCTTCCCAATAATAGATTGTTTTCCATGTCTAAAATGTGACTGACTTGAATAATTTATTGATGATTTCTAATTACTTTTTACAAATGGAATTTTACAAACATAGTACAAATGATGAAATCTAGATACAGACGAGTACATACTATTTTCTTGTTCAACAATAAGATTCTGAGATTTGTCTGTGTTTGCTGCATATAGTTGTGGAATGTCCATTCTCACTACTGTGTAGCATTTAGTGAAGTGAGTGTATCACAGTTTGTTTATCCATTCTATTGTTGATGAATATTTGAATAGTTTCCATAGTGAAGATACTGTAACAGTGCTACCAAAATTTTAGAACATGTTTTTAATGAATCTTATGTGTATTTATGTTTCATAAATATGTAGAAGTGAAAATTTTGGCCTATAGATTGTATGTACAAACATTAAATTAAAGTATTTTCCTATATTACTCTTAGTGCATTGAACAAAATCATGTAAACAGTAAAAAAGAGATACCCGAAAGCAAAAGTCTTGTTTATTCCACTGTCCTATCAACTACTATCAGAAATAGCAGTTTTCTATTGTGCACTAAAGTATTTCCAATTGTCCCTACATTTTGGAAACTATTTATATTTTAAAATTGTACTGTGTTTTAGCCCCCTCAGTGTCTTGAGTTTGCTATGTGTATGGAAAAAAAAACACAACATATTGTCTGTCTTTGACCTTTATAAAGCTTAGAGAAAAGGATCACCTTTCCAGACAGCACATGAACATGCATACCTTCATATCAATTTACACTTTCCTTGCTTCAAGTTTCAATGACACTACATTTCTTTCCAGAATGTTAAATTGACAAGATTTCAAGAACCAGAATCTTGGTTAAAAATTAGACATTCAAGTTGACTAAGATTTCCTACTTCCTTGTCATAAAACGACACATCTAATGCCAAAGAGTTTATTTTTTTTCTTTATAAAACACCCCAAGGTCTATATATTACACTGTGCATTTTAATGTTTGTCTATCCTTATCTCCTGCTCTGATATACTAATTCATATCCTTGGGGTGTTTACATGCCAAAGTAAACATAGCCTAATGATATTTGAGTGGACTGAAACAATTTTAGGAGGAAATGTCAGAGCAAAAACATTTCATTAATTCTAGGCCTACTCATATGACTTGAATTTTCTGCAACCTATTAATTTTGATTTTTATTTCTAAATAATGTTTATTAAATAATATTTCATCTCAGACTCAAACATTCTCATTGGCTGTATTAGTTAAAGCAGGAAGTATATTTTTAATTTCAAGCCTAATATAGAATAGGATAGCTGTGACTACAGTGAGTAATCTCAGTAGTGTCAAAATTAAAAATTAAACATGAGACTGAAAACAATGAACTCAATCAGTGTATAAATTATAGCCAACTATATTTTTGTAGTCCACTACTATTTTTTTGGGGGGGGGATTTCTTTTTTTTTATTTTTATTTTATTTTAAAGAGAATAGAACAAAACAAAACAAAACAGAAGAAAACAAAGCAAAAGAAAACAGAATGGAGTCAAACATAATATAGCATTTAAAAAAAGAACACTGCAAGCTATACAGGTTTTCAAAACATAACAACAGAAGATTAACAATGGTTACCCTAGTGTCTCTTGCTTTCTTCAAAATAATTGTTCATACATTTACAGAGAATAAACTCAAACAAAACAAAGTAATATAAAACCAGATAAAACAAAAGAGCATTACAGACCTTCAAGTTGGCCAACAAGAAACCAGCAATGGCTACCGTAGTGTCTCATTTTTCAAAAGAGCTGTTCCTATCTTCTCACATATTGCAATCAAATAGTAGGAAAAGGACTTAAACCAATCAAATCAAAGAATAAAAGCACCATTAGACTTCAGAGCCTTTTCTCCATATTTATCAGGAATTTTGTATCTTATTGAGTCTTTCAGTTTCTTACACTAGGGAGACGATGTGGTGTTTACACATGTGAGTCTGATTTATTTCACTTATAAGTATGGTCTAAAGTGGCATCCATTTACCTATAAAAGCCTCAAGGTGATCATTTTTTATAGCTGAATAGTACTCTATTGTATAAAAGTACCACATCTTCTTTATCCATTCCTCACTTGATGGGCATTTCGGTTGTTTCCAAGATTTGGCTTTTACAAATTGTGCTGCTATAAACATGGGTGCACATACATCACTGTGCTAAGATGATTTCACTTCTTCTGGGAATATGCCCAGAAGCAGAATAGCTGGGTCAAATGGGACTTCAGTCCTAGCTTTTTGAGAAACCTCCAGACTGACCTCCACAGTGGCTGCACCAGTCTGCACTCCCACCAACAGTGGAGAAGAGTTCCTTTTTCCCCACAGCCTCTTCAGCATTTATCGTTGGTAGTTTTCTTGATCCTGGCCATTCTTTCTGGAGTGAGATGAAATCTCAGAGTTGTTTTAATTTGCATTTCTCTAATGACCAATGATACTGAACATTTTTTCATGTATTTATTTGCCACTTCTATTTGTTCAGCTGAGAAGTGTGTTTTCATCTCAGATGCCCATTTCTGGATTGGGTCTTTGATTTTTGAGGGCCTGATATTTTTTAATTCTTTATACATTCTAGATAGAAGACCTTTGTCTGAAGGGCAGTTGACTAAAATTTTTTCCCAATTTGTGGGTTTTCTTTTCACTCTGTGGGAGATTTCTTTTGACGTGCAAAAACTTTTTAACAGGACAAGATCCCAATTGTTGATTCTGGGAAGTGTTTCCCATACAGTTTGACTTTTGTTCATGAATTTTCCACCTACCCCTATGTTTTCAAGATTTCTACCTACTTTGTTTTCCAGCAGATTTAGTGTTTCTGTTTTAATATTTAGATCTTTGATCCATTTTGACTTTAGTTTAGTGTATGGTGATAGGCTTGAGTCTAATTTTAGTTTTCGGCATATGGAAAGCCAGTTTTTCCAGCACCATTTATTAAAGAGGCTATGTTTCCTCCAGTGTATATGTTTGGCCCTTTTGTCAAAGATAAGGTGGCTGCGTATATTTGTACTTGAGGTTGTATCTTCTAATCTATTCCATTGATCCTCAAGTCTGTTTTGATTCCAGCAC
>RJWT010009553.1:0-25050 GCA_004365215.1 Cuniculus paca | reverse complement strand
CTGCCAGTAAAGACGAGGCTCAAGAGGTTTCTGCTGGGAAGAAGGACTGCATTGGGTGTTGGACTCCAGCTGATGCATGTTATGGCTTGGCAGAAAGTTTGTCTGCATTTTGCTCATGTCCAGAGACTTTGCCTGAGACTAAGATTAAGGAAGGTGGTCTGATTAGTCTGGCAGAAGAAATATCAAGGCAGTCAAATGTTGAGGCTGTGGCATGGCTATTGTTGGGGGCTTTTAACCAGATTTATGTTGGAAATCAAGAGCACAGAGCCCAGCAGCATGATTCAAAATGTGAGTTTGCCCAGAAAGGATGCTCCAATAAAACTATGGACTGTAAAGATAAAGCTGAGACCTCGACTGCTGAGGAACAGAGAAATAGAAGAGATGGCCTGAAGGCTGTGCAAAAAGCAGTAAGTCTCGAACCTTTGCAGCTTCCAAACTGCAAAAGTGGAAGACTGCTTTGAGGAGAAAGCCTCAGAGCACCATGTTCCAGAATGGCGGCAGAGGCCCCAAGAGGTTCCAGAATGGCGGCAGCATAGAGAATCTGTTCCCCAGAATCAGGCTCAGAGTGCCCAGCGATCCAGGCACATGACCACTACAGCCAAGAGAGAGGAAAGCCTGGCTACTGCTCCAGCAGGCAGCAGACCTCGGCATCATCCATGTGGTGCTGGTTTTAGGGGCACACAGAATGCACAAACTCCGAGGTTAAGAAGGCTTCTGCCCCGATTTCAGAGGACCTGGGAGGCGAGGCAGGGCACCCCTGAGAGGGCAGTGTGTGAAGCTGCGAGGGTGAGGCCAAAGGTGCACTGGAGACCCCACAAGTTTGGAAAAGCCAGGAATGTGGATCATCAGAGGAAGCCTGCAATGAGGTTGCAGAGCCAGCACAAGAGAGATGCCACAAGATCAGTGACCACTAGAAGTGCCATAGGGGTGGAACCATACAAGCCCTTTGGAGCTCAAAATTTGCCACAGGTTGCTTAAGATGCTGGACAAACAACTATAGGATTTAACATTTACCCTGCTGTAGTTTGGACTTGTTTTGGTCCCAATGCTTTGTACCTTCCTGTTTGTAACTTTTGGAGTGAAAATGTTTGTCTTGTGCCTTTGCATGTTTGAAGTGTTTAACTTTGTTTTTGCTTGTACAGGGACTTGCAGCTAAGAGTTTGACTTGCATTTCAGAGACTTGGGACTTGGACTTTTCAGCAATGGTGAAACTGTTTCAATGCTGAAACTGCTAGGACTTTGGCAACTCTTGCAGATGGACTAAATGCCTTTTGCATAAAGTGATGTGCATGAGTCTTTGGGTATCCAAGGACAAAATGTTATTTCTAATGTAATGTAATGTTGATAGACTTACTGCTGGTTAAGGATTGTTATACTGTGTTATAATGTTCAAGTTGCAAAACAGTAAGAATTAGCCTGTCTTTGTGTCTCGAGGCTGCTTTAAAGAAATATGTCTGGTTGCCAAGTTGACAAGGGGTGGATTCTTATGGTAAGTGCCTTGTGTCTACTTGAGAAGTTTAGAAGTTTAACTGAGAGACTCAGCAGGGAGCCATGGTTCTTACTTTGTAAACATCCTCATCCTGTGCAAAGGAGGGCAAGGACATTTTGTGAGTGATACACCCACCCTGAAGGTTTGGGGAGGTGGCCTGTGTACAATGTAAGGGTATAGAAGAGGCGTTTTGCTCTCTTTTGCTCTGGCTGCTACCTTGAACTGTTGCCCCAGTGCCATGCCACCCTGCTTTGGAGTCAGCTGATTATGGACTGAAATCTCCAGAACTGTGAGCTGAATAAACCTTTCCTTCCCTAATTTTGCGTGTCAGGTAACCAACACAACAGTTGACTAAAATTTTTTCCCTATTTGTGGGTTTTCTTTTCACTCTGTTGGAGATTTCTTTTGATATGCAAAAACTTTTTCACAAGACAAGATACCAGTTACTGATTCTGGGAAGTGTTTTGAGTGCAGTTTGACTTTTGTTCATGAATTCTCCACCTACCCCTATGTCTTCAGGATTTCTACCCACTTTGTTTTCCAGCAGATTTAGTGTTTCTGTTTTAATGTTTAGATCTTTGATCCATTTTGACTTTAGTTTAGTGTATGGTGATAGGCTTGTGTCTAGTTTTAGTTTTTGGGATATGGAAAGCCACTTTTTCCAGCACCATTTGTTAAAGAGGCTATCTTTCTTCCAGTGAACATGTTTGGCCCCTTTGTCAAAGTTAAGGTGGCTGAGTGTTTGTACTTAGGATTGTATCTTCTAATCTATTCCATTGATCCTCAGGTTTGTTTTGATTCCAGTACCATGCTGATTTGATTACAGTAGCTTTGTAGTATACTTTCAAGTCTGGGATTGTGATGCCTCCTGTTCTGCCCTTGCTGCCCAGAATTGCCTTTGCTATTCTAGGTCTCTTCTGGTTCCAGATGAATTTTAAGAATGATTTCTCTAGATCTGTGAGGTATGCTGATGGTATTTTGATGGGAATTTAAGTAAATCTGCATAATAATTTTGGGATAGTGGCCATTTCCCCAATGTTTGTTCTTCCTATCCATGAACATGGAATGTCTTTCCATTTTCTGAGATCTTTGATTTCTTTTTCCAGAGTATTGTAATTTTAATTGAATAGATCTTTTGCTTCCTTTGTTAGGTTGATTCTCAAGTATTTCATTATTTGGGTGCTATTGTGGAGGGTGTTCTTTCTCTTATTTCTCTCTCAGTGCATTTGTTGTTTGTGTACAGGAATGTGACTGATTTCTGAGTACTGACTTTGTATCCAGCTACATTACTGAATTTGCTTATGACATCCAGATGTCCTTCTATTGAGTTCTGCTGGTCTTCTATGTAGAGTATTATGTCATCTGCAACTAGTGATAATTTAACTATTTTCTTTCCTATCCTCATTCCTTTTATTTCTGTCTCTTGTCTAATTGCTCTGACTAATGTTTCCAGCACTATATAGTATAGGAGTGGTGACAATGGACGTCCTTGTCTTGTTCCCAATTTTAGAGTGAAAGCTTTCAGTTTTTGAACATTTAGTGTGATTCTGGCTGTGGGTTTGTCATAGATGGCTTTTATCAGATTGAGGTAAAGGCCATCTATTCCAATTTTCTGTAGGGTTCTTATCATGTATGATAAGACTTCGCCTTTATCAGAAGCAATTTCTGCATCTATTGAAATGATCATGTGGTTTGTATCTTTCAATTTATTGATATGGTGTCTTCCATTTATTGATTTGTGTATGTTGAGCCATGTTTGCATTCCTGGGATGAATCCCACTTGGTCATGGTGTATAATCTTCTTGATGACTTGCTGCATTCTGTTTGCCAGTATTTTATTAAGGATTTTTGCATTGATGTTCATTAGAGAGATTGGCCTGTAGTTCTCTTTCTTGATTGGGTCTTTCTCTGGTTTTCGTATTAGGGTAATACTTGCTTCCAGGAATAATTTATGGTGACTCTCTTCATTTCAATTTCATTGAAGAGTTTGAGGAGTGTTGCCATGAAGTCTTCCTTGAATATCTTGTAGAATTCAGCTGTGAATCCATCAGGACCTGGATTTTCCTTTGTTGGTAAGGTTTTAATTACATTTTCAATTTCCCTAACTGAAATTGGGTTATTCAGTAGTATTACATCTTCTTGATCCAGTTTTGGGAATTGATATGTTTCTAGTAATCTGTCCATTTTTTTGGTGTTATCTAACCTATGAGAGTAAGATTTTCAAAGTAGGTATTGATGATCTTCTGTATTTCCACAGGGTCTATAGTGATTTCGCCCTTTTCATTCCTTATTGCATGGATCTGAGTTTTTTGTTTCCTTTTTTAAATAAGGTAGACTAGGGGCTTATCAATTTTATTTATTCTTTCAAAGAACCAGCTCTTTGATGTGTTGATTCTTTGTGTTGTTTTCTTAGTATCAATTGCATTAATTTCTGCTCTGATCTTTACAATTTCCTCCCTTCTTTTGGCTTTGGGTTGGGCATGTTCTTCTTTTTCTAGATGTTTAAGGTATAACATCAGATTGTTTATTTGCATTCATTCCATTTTCTGGATGTAGGAATTCACTGCAATAAATTTACCTCTGAGGACTGCTTTGATTGCCTCCCACAGATTCCAGTAAGTTGTATTTGTATTTTCATTTGTTTGTAGATATAGTTTCATTCCTTCTTTACTTTCCTCTGTGACCCACTGATTGTTCAGGAGTGTACTCTTTAATTTCCATGTGTTTATGGAGTTTTTGCAATTTCTTTTGTCATTAATTTCCAGTTTGATGGCACTGTGATCAGATAGTATGCATGGGATAATTTCAATACCTTTACATTTATCTAATCATGTTCTATGGGCCAATATATGGTGTATCCTAGAGAATGTACCATGTGAAGCTGAGAAGAATGTATACTCTGATGTTGTTGGGTGGAAAACACTGTAGATGTCTACCAGGTCCATTTGCTCACAGGTTTGATTTAGTTCTGTTATTTCTTTGCTGATTTTCTATCTAGTTGATTTGTCCCTTTGTGTCAAGGGAGTTTTAAGGTCTCCCATTATAACTGTGTTATTTCTTGTTTGATTTTTCATTTCTATTAAAATTTGTTTTATATAGTCGATTGCTCCCATATTTGGTGCATATATATTTAAGATTGTTATTTCTTCCTCCTGGAGTTTTCCCCTAACCAGTATGTAGTGACCTTCTTTATCTCTTTTGACCATTATTTGTTTGAAGTTCACATCATCTAAAAACAGAATAGCTACCCCTGCTTTTTGGGGGGTTCCTGTTGCATGGAGTGTTGTTTTCCACCCTTTGACTTTCAGTCTATGAATTTCCTTTTGGGTTAGATGGGTTTCTTGTAGACAGAATATGTTTGTACTTTTCTTGATGTATTCTGCAAGTCTGTTTCTTTTGATTGGTGAATTGAGGCCATTTCCTTTAAGGTTTATAAGTGATATATACTGTCTTGTTTTAGTCCTGTTATCTTTCTGCAGTGGTTTCTTTACCTTTTCCCTCTACTTAATTGCTTGCCCTGCTTGATGTTCTTCTTGTGTTGATCTTCTTAACATCATAGCTATTTTCATGTCTATCTATAATATCTTTCAGCATTCTTTGCAGGGTTGGTTTGGTGGTCATGAAGTTCTTCAGCTGCCCTTTGTCATAGAAGTATCTTATTTCTCCGACAATTTGGAATAATAGTTTTTCAGGGTACATCAGTCTGGGTTGAAAGTTGTTTTCCTTTAGGACTTGAAATGCTTCATTCCATGCTCTCCTTGACTTCATTGTTTTTGTTGAGAAGTCTGCTGTCATTCTGATGGGCTTTCCTTTATAGGTGATTTGTTCGTTTCTCTAACAGCTTTTAATATTCTGTTCTTATTTTGAATTTCTGGAACGCTGATAATTGCATGTCTGGGTGTTGATTTATTTTGGTTATGGCTAGTTTGATTTGTATATGCTTCACTTATCTGTATGTCAGTTTCCTTTCCCATGTTTGGGCAATTTTCTGCTGTCACTTCTTTAAATAGTGTTTTTATATCATTTGGGTTTTCTCCTTCTTTTTCATTTACACCAATCAGTCTTTTTTCTTTATGTCATCTTGCAACTGCTGAATTGCTATTTCCTGATTCCTTGTTATTTTTAAAAGATGTGTCCTTTCTTCCTCACTAGCTGCAATCATGTCTTTGAGGTCTGAAATTCTATTTTCACTCATCATGATGGCTTTGCCAGCTTTTGATGGCATTGTTGATATCCTGGATATCTCTTTGAATCTGTTTCATGTATTCTAATTCTTTCTTGTATTCTTCATTCAAGGTTTCTGTCCTTTTGTATTGTTCCCCTTATTTTTCCAACTGTATCTTCTTTAGATGTGCTTAGCATTTCTTTCATCTCTTGTTTTACCTAGGCAATCATTTCTAATCTCAGTTCCTTTACAGCTTCATGAAGTTCTTTCTTTACTTCTGTTATATCATTTCAGAAGTTTCAGGTGTGTGGCTTATACTTTCTTCTATGTCTGCATCTCTTTGGCTTGTTTGTGAAGGACTGGAGGTACAAGATTGCATTTTGCTCTTTTGTTTTGTCATTTTCCTGTATTCCACTGTGGCAGGTGAATCCAACGTACATGGTTGAGACTCCAAGGCTGGGTGAAACTCACAGTGCACACCTTCAGCTCCAGCCAAGACTACCACTGTGGCTGTTTTGTTGCTGGTAGGTGTCTGAGCAAAGCCCAGGCAGGACTGTAGTAATCCTCCAAACATCCTGGGCTGATGGTGTGATGGGTGAGGTCCCTACTGTCCTGGTTGTGAGATCCCAAGCTGCATGGTTAGGTGGAATTTACTGTGTATGCCTTCAACTCACTGCAGTTTAAAATTTTTAACAGTTGTGGCAAGGTACTTAAAAGTGGAATAGTTGTGTAAAATGCAATTTATATGTTTAGTTTTCAATGAATCTCAATTCTGATTTCCACAGTTGTCCTATCAGTTTACATTCACACCAACAATGAAGAATGGTGCCTTTCATTCCATACACTCACTAACCATGGTTATTGTTTGACTACCTGATTGTAGACATTCCTACTTGGTTGAAATATAATCTTGAGGCTGTCTAATTTGCATTTCTCAAAGTCCACTTGTTAGAAAAAAAAGGAAAAGTAACAGAGGTAAGACCTCAACAGTACAGGTTTGTTTCAGGACAAGACTGAGAGGGACTACTCTGGGAATGCAGGCCAAAGTAGCCATGCTTATAGGCTCTGTGGTCTTTCAGAGGGTCAGGAATATAAAAAGGGAGTTTGTGGCAAAAAATGATGTTGAAACTTTTGAGGGGGAAAACTCACTATAGAGGGTGTCTATTCACCAGTATCAAGGTTCAAAAGCATATAAACAATTGCATTTTGTTTGTTAAGAGAAGGGCCAAAAAATGGGAATTCTAGGATTAACTGTGTTTACTGAGCTTTGTGGACCTTTATGGATGGCAGCAGCATTAAAATCATAGCAGAGGAAGGGGATTTAAAGTGACCTCTGTCTGTATCAGAATGGCAGGAGACAGATTCCTTCCCCAGTGATAATCTACATTTTTTCACATATTTATTGGCTGTTGGTGTTTCTTCAGCTGATTCTGTTCATTTTAGAATTGGCTCTTTAAACCTGTTTTAAATTTCTTTTCAGTTTTTCATATATTCTAGATGTTAGCCCTTTGTCTAAGGAGTAGGTGACCAAGCTATTTCTTCATTCTGCAGGTTGTAGCTTCACTTTGTGAGTGAGTTCCTTTGCTGTGTCAAAAGATTTAAATTTAGCATTATCCCTTTGTTGATTTTTGATATTGTTACTTTCACAACTGGAATTTTATTCAGAAAGACTGTGTATACACCTATATCTTTGAGAGTTAATGTATTTTGTCTGCCAGCAAATTAAGTGTTTCAGTTCTAAAGTTGAGATTTTAGATTTATTTTGATTTTATTTTTGTGTATGGTGACATTTATGGGGAAAAGTTCAACCCTTGGCATGTGGGACCATTTTTTCCAGCACCATTTGCTAACCAGTCTGTCTTTCCTCCAGTGAAGAGATTTGGTCCTTTTTCACAGGTCATGTAACAGTGTGTCTGGAGTTCTGTCTCTACCTTTTCTTCTGTTCCATTGATGCATACTATTTTAGAATACCATTTTGTATTGCACACTAGAGCTTTGCAGTTTAACTTGAGGTCTGGGATTGTGATGCCACTGCTGTGTCCATGTGTCCTAGAATTTTTTTTCCTATTCTAGGTGTCTGCTAGTTCCAAGTGAATTTTAGGGTTGCTTCCTCCAGTTTTATTAGAGAAATTATTGATAGTTTGACTGGAATTGCATGCAATCTATATAATAGTTTTGGTAGTTGGTCATTTTAGGTATATTAATTCTGCATGTCCAGAAAAGGGGATATGTTTTCATTTTCTGATATCTTCTTCCCCTTTTTTTCACAGCTCTGTAGAGATTGTTTCATTGTAGTGAAATTTCACTACCTTTGTTTTTTCTCAAGTATTTCATTTTTTTGATACTATTGTGAAAAGTATGTTTCTCTGATTCCTCTCCATAAGTTTGTTGTCATACAGGAACACAATTTTTGTTTTGATTGTATATACTGGCACACTACTGAATTTGGTTATTGATTGTTATCTTTTGGTGAAGTTTTTTGAGTGTTCTACGTAGAAGATCATGCCATCTGCAAATACTGGTAATTTCATTTCTTTATTCTCTACAGAAGTCCATTTTGTCTTTTCTCTTGCCTAACTCCTTTAGCAAGTATTTTGAGAACTATAGTAAGCAAAGGTTGTAATAGTGGATATCCCTGCTTTGTTCCTGAGTCCAGATGGAAAGTTTTCAGCTTCTCACCATTAAATATGCAGGTTGTCATTTAGTTTGCCATAGCCTTTATGAGATTAAGATTAGGACCTTCTATTCCTATTTTCTTGAGGGTTTTCACACCTTGAATGAATGTTGAATTTTTTCCAGATGATTTTTTTGTGTTTATTAAAATGATCATAAATTTTGTGTCTTTACTTCTAGTATTGGTGAATTATATATTTTAAATAATTTGTGCATCTCTGAAATGCATTTTCCTTGGTCACAATATGTGATCTTTTTGATAATGTGCTGCATTTTGTTCACTAGTATCTTCGTGAAGAATTTTGCACCATGTTTATTAAAGAGGTTAACCTGAAATTCTCTGTTTTCATTTGGGTCCTTTTCTTGTTTTGTTATCAGGGTATTTCTTGCTTCCAGGAATAATTTTGGGAGCGCTTCTTCCCTTTTCAGTTTCCTGGAAGTGTTTGAGAGGTTTTGGTGCTAAATCTAAAGAACTCAATAGTGAATCTGTTGGAATATGGGATTTTCATAGTTGATAGTTTTTTATTATTTTATCTCACTGACTGATTTTGGAATATTTAGGATTTTCATGTGTTCTTGGTTCAGCTTTGCTAGTTCATATGTATCTAGCAATTAATACTATTCTTCAGAGTTTTACATTCTACTAGAGTATAGGTTCTCAAAGTAGTTACCAATAAACTTTCCAGGTTTGGGCAGAATGTTGTGTGATTTCACTGTTTTCATTTTTAATTGCTTTATGTTTCTTTTCTTTGCTTCCTTTTTAAAAATAAAACTAGCTAAGCATTTATCTTGTTCAGTATTTCAAAGAATCAACTGTACAATTCATCAATTCTTTGTATTGATTTTATTCTCAATTTCAGTGATTTCTGTTGTGATGTCATAGCTTACTTGCTTAAGTAAGATTTCTGTTTAGATAGTTCTTGTTTTTTGAGGGCTTCAGGGTGCATCATTTGGTTATATATTTGAGTTCATTCTGATTTTCCCATGTAGGAATTCACTACTATAAACATCTCCGTTAAGACTGCTTTCTTTGTGCCCTGTATTTTCTTTGTCACACTGACATTATGTTTTGATTCTAGAAATCAATTTATTCTTTAATTTCATCTGCAATCCATTGATTATTCAAGAGGGTATTATTTAATTTCCATTTGTTTGCATAGTTTCTGTGATATCTTTAGTTATTGATTTTTAGTCACACTAAACTATGGTTTAATACTGTGCATGCAATAATTTCAATTTTTCAACTACTTAAGCATGCATTATGGGCTAGGATGTGGTAAATTTTGGAGTAAATCCCACGTGCTGCTGAGAGGAATGTGTATTTTTTTGTGTACAGAAAAACTACAAATCTCTATTAAGACTGTTTGTTTGAAGGCTTGGCTCAACAGAGGTATTTTTTGTTGGTTTTTTTGAATAGTTGACCTGTCCTTTTTTGACAGTGGAAGAGTGAGTGTCCCCATTGCAGCAGTTATAATGTTGACCTGATTTTTCTTGTCCATTAGTATGTATTTTATGACGTTCAGTGTGGTAGTATTTGATGCACATATATTTATAATTGTTAAGATTTCTTGTTGAGCTATTTCCTTAACTTATATGTAGCAACCTTCTTTATCTTTACTAATCACTCCTGGTCTCAAATTAAGAGAGCAGTTCAAGCCCAGGTCTGTGCTGGGTATAGTCACCAGCAAGTGGGTAATAGTATTAATGTGGCACTGCCAATTCTAGGAGATTCACCTCTGGCCACAGCACTGGAGCCTGGGTTCTTTATTTTGAAACACTCCGCACACTACTTGCTGGCCTGACCATTGCTCCCAGGCCATTAAGTCTCCCGTGAGTGACATTCCACCCAATCCCCATGGCAGATGTAAAATAAAGCCAATCCCCAGCTGTTTTGAGACAGTCAAACCCTTCTCTGCTAGGGGATCTGAGCACTAACTTCAGAGTTATGGCAAGCACCTGGGCTGGAGTCACTCATTTTTTCTTGAAGTCTTTTGAAGAGCCCTTCTTTCACTGTATCTCCTGCAGAATCAGCTCTCTTTGTTCTTGAGCCATTAGCCAGGGTGTGAGGACAAAGTACAGAGTACCCATTCCTTTTTTTGACATTATATTTTACCTCTTTGACTTGTTTGCAGACTCTAGCTTCCCTGTCAGGTGTATCTTTATTCCTAAGTCTCCACCTCCCTGCTTCTTTTCACACCAGGTTATAATTTTCTAGCGTCTGGGATCTGAATCTCAGAGAGGCTTATATTTTGGTGTTTAGTGCTCCATTATATTCCTGAAAGTCTCTGATGTTTTTAGTTAAAAAATTCTTCTCACATAAATGGCATGCACACTTTGGAAAATACACAAATATTAAAATACACTTGGCAAAGTCATAAAATACAATTTTCTAAAAAGTACTAAAAATTGAAATAATATTCATGTTTCTTTCATCATGATTGATTTTTTTGTCTTTGAAAAATTTCAGCAATTAAAAATATACCAGGAAATCCTTAAGTGGTAACACATAAGTAAAAAATTGATATAACTTTTATTTTTAGAGTTTCTTGAACAGCCTTGTTCATTTTTAATATTAAGTTGAAGGACAAGAATATGCAACTAAGCCAGGCGTCCTGGCTCACACCTGTAATCCCAGCACTAGGGAGGCTGAGACAGGTGGATTGTTGTAAGTTCGAGACCAGCCTGGGCTATAAAGTGAGCTCTAGGCAAGCCTGAACAGCATAGTGAGACCCTGTCTCAAAAACATGGGCTGGGGATCTAGCTCAGTGGCCTAAGCGCCGGCCTGGTAATCACAAGGTTGTGAGTTCAATCCGTGGGCCCACCCCCAAAAAAAGAATATGCAAACACCACAAGTGGAATACAAATATTAATATATGAATTTTCATGATGTTGAGAAATTTACACCAGTGACTACTAGCACAAATCGTGTCTTAGGTAATTGCCATGTAGAATATAATATTTACTAAAGCAAGAATAATAGAGATATCATGGCTAAAATTACCTTCTAATATTTTGAAATGCAATGTATGACATTAATAAAACTCGATGGTATGTACAAATATTGCTGAACAATAAAGAATATGAGGCCATGAAAAGATGTGTCTTCAAGTCACCACCACTTTTGTGAGTCATTCCTCAGTCTTCTATTAATGAAACTCTAAATTCAGCCAATTGGCAAAAGTCAAATGCTTGCAGAGACTGGATTCCATGTGACAAACTATGTGTGGATCCAAAAAACAATGAAATCAAACCTGGTACAGCACGTAACAATAGTTCAAATTTCAGCATAGAGCAAAAGACTAGATTCTATTTAAAATAAACTTCTTGACCAAAGAAGCATCCAGAGTTTCAGAGAATGTGACCATAGGGCACCCATAGGTTAGAATCTCCACTGATGGTCATTTTCTTGATGTCCAAATAAAAAAGAAGAACTGACATTTCAGGTGTTTTAGATTTTGGGTTCAGCAACAACTAGCTCACTTTTAGTTAGAGGGAATTTGGCCCCTTTTGTCACTTAAAGATCAACTTTGTATGTTCCTTCTCAGCAAATCAGTACTAGTGCAGAAAGTTATTGGTGGTTTGTCTGTGGATGATGGTGATTAGTCCCAACATCAAATACATGAAAGCATATCTTCGATTGAGATAGTGAATTCTTTTTCATTGGTGTGGTTGACAACAATAGATGTTTATGATTCAGTCAGATTTTCTATTGACAAAATGTACTCATATTTTCCTGTAGCATTTTTCTGTTGTCTCTACTTTGGTAAAGAAAAATCCAAAAGACTAAAATTGTGATTTCTAAAACCCAAGTCAGACCAAGAGATTAATTCACAGTACTTGGAATTGTTTCAGAGTTATTGGAAATGAAATTAGATCAATGAGGATTATAAAAATTGATAAAAAATAATGCACAAATTCTAAGCCAGACTAAGTGATTATTGGCACGGATGGATAAGTCATAGCACCTGCAAGTCTCAAAAGTTAGAACAAAGTGAAATAAATATTGGGACCAACACATCAAGTTAGTTGATACATGTTTTGATAAAATATATATCAATGTTTGTACCTGAAAAGACTGTTAGAAACAAGAGAGCTGTAGATATAAATCAGGGAATGAGATAAGCCTTAGAAAAAGGTATTAACAAAAAGCACATTCTATTAGTTGTGTAGTAACTGACATCAGTTAGGTAATCCGTATTGGGGGGTGCTGTCACTCAGGAAAACAGATAATTCATTTTGTATTCTGTTAACTTCCTTTATTCTTTTATTCATTTATTTCATTCCATTTTGTTTCATATAGTCAACTATAATTCATAATATCAATGAATGCATTTCTGATTTCAAGACTTTCCTAATAGTTTCCTTCCTATTCATCTTTCTCAACTCACCTAATTTTTGTCTTTCATGAACAACTTTTTCACTTTGAAATATTTAGGCAACCCTTATTTCTGTATCCTAATTATTGTTTATCTCTATCTACAATCTTCGAGTACAAATTCTTCTATTCCTTGTAACTGATTATTTCCACATGTAAATTTATCAGTTAAACATTAACAGGTGTCAATAAGGGCAATTGAGGGTTTGTCTTGAGACTAGTAGGTTTGCATCTGCTCTAGCATGCAGAGATCACCACTTGTATTGCATTTGTTCTAATTATTTAAGCAGTAAGGCACTGCACTCTATAGATGTAGTAAAATTTGGTCACTAATGTTAGGCATATATCACATTTGAATTCCAAACAAAGCCTCTATACTATACTTCTTATAAGCCCTTGCTCTTGGAAGTCCCTCATATGCTAGTAATAAGTGGCAATTCTTGTTTGCATGTGTTGCTCAGTATTTGGAAACCAAAGATTCTACATTGTTTCTTCTGCAGAACATGTGTCAGTGTGCATCTGTATACGTGTGTGTGTATATGTGCATGCATATGAATCAGATGAAAATGGTTGAGTCATTTGTGATCCTCTCAGACTACTGACCTGAACTGAATTCCAGACTCTATGTATTTGAAATCGGGTATAATACTGACTTTTTCAATGATCTTTTCATTATATATTACCATATGCATTGTCTTAGCTAATTTTCACATGGCTGAAACAAAATACCCAACATTCAAAGTTAAAGAGGAAGGTTTATTTAGCTTACAGATTGTAGAGATTTTAGTCCATAGGTGGCTGGTTCTAAGACAGGGTGGCGTGGCAGGTTCACATCTCAGAAGAGAAACAGCTCATGAGAGCCAGAAAGCAACAAGACAATATGCAGCAAGTTACAAGTGGCAATTGATGACCACATCAGCCATCTTTCTGTCCCTTATATTTTATCCAGGGTACATATATATATATATTCCTCAACAATGTTGGAGGACAAATTATGCTCCTCAACTTCAATAAGCATCCATCCTCAACACCATGGATTATTTTTTTCAAAGAACAATCAAGATTTTCTTCTGTTGCACTTTAATTCTTTTCACAATAATGTGCATGGAATTAAAAATATAGTCAGACTAATTAGCTTCCTGTAATGTTGAGCTATTTGGAAACTAAGTAGTGATTTTTGTTCTTGATCCTTTAAAAGATTCAAATGCTTCATTTCAGGTCTAATTTTAAATCACTGTACAGAACACAGTGAAAGTCACTATCTATCAATGACATGTAAATATTAGAGTCCAATCTTTTGAAATGAGACCCATCATTCAGTCGCCTTACAGAAATAACTGTGATATTTAATGCACTTAGAGGATAGTTTTAAATTATCATTTTTATAGCTTTATATCGAATCTTACTTTAGATGGTAAATCCTTCTCTTCTCAATTCTTTTTTTTTCCTTAGAAGATGTTGCTACAATTTCCTCAAAATTTTTATATGGAAACATTAAATCTCTCATAATGACTATAAATAAAATCATAGCTATATCATTTTACAACACACCCTGTGATTCAACATCATCAGTATCAATACACAGAATACAAAAGTTATAAACTTGGCGAAAAACAAGTAAATGAAATCACAGAGATTTTCATATTCTTGTGAGTGTTGTATGTGTTGGAAGAAATTTATCAACAAAGTGCTCCAGGTTTTTGAAAACCTGCTTAACTTTATAGGTAAAAGCATTATTTGAAGAAACGAAAAACTTGGTGAGAAGAAACTATTTTAAAAATGAGTTATAGGTCAAGTATATAGCTAAGTGGCACAGCAGCTGCCTGGCTAGAATGAGGTTTTGAGTTTGATTTTTGGTACCTAAAGTAAAAGATAAACACAAAATTTGAAAGAATTAAAAAGTTAGTGTTAGAGACCCTTAGAGAGTAATTAAAGAGAAAACTTCCAGAGAACTACTAGACGATTGACACATTTTAGAATGAAGTTATCAGTAATAAAGCACAGTAGAACATAATATTATGATATTATTATATCATGAATATGAAGTGTAAGTTAATTTTCATGAGACTTATCCTATTGCACTGGTGGTATCCAAAGTATGGTTAGCATTTATGTAAATCATCACACTAGCTGACAAAAATGAAGATCACTAGAGATTTGCAAACATAGTTACCAAACATTCAAAAATAAAAGGATTATAATAGTTATACAAGCAATTAAGTGCCAACCCATTTCATAATCTGAAGTGGAGATTTTTAGAAACATACAACTTATGAAACAAAATTTAAATAAATCTATTTAAGAGCAACATAGAATTTGTAATCCAAAAATAATGCCCATTTAGAAAAAGTCATTTTTTGCTTGAATTTTCCTTGATTGCTGAATTACACTTAAGCATGTAAAAATACTAATTCTTCAAAAGCCAGTTTACATAATAGAAATGGGGGGAAAAAAGAATGAGAAAGAAAAAAAATAAAAAGAGAAAAGGAACAAAATGTACAAAAATCACTCTGTGTAAATTGCCATGCATAATTCATCTTTCAAGCGACAGGTAAGTATGATATCTATAATATCAGAAAAGTCAATAGATGAACGTGTTGCATCATAACAGTAAAAAAAAAGCTCTGAATTATTACCTAAATAAATATGAGAAACAAACCATATGTTGACTGTGTGTTCGTTATAGGTGGCTTTTATCAGATTATCTATTAAATTATCTCTTGCAACTTAGACTAATCAACCAGGATACACTGTCAATCTTCCACTCAGTCAATGGGAAAAATGATCAACTCTTTCTCACACGTTAGGATACACAAGAAGCCTGTTGCTGCCTTTCTGTTTCCTTGCTACCTCACCTTAGGGGTACAGTGCTCACTCCTGTGAAAGTAAACTTGCTTTCTCAGAATTTTTGGTGTCTCAGTACTTTGTTAATGTACTGAGTACGTAACTGAGTATGAAATTGAGTCTGGGGTCCATTTTCAATAATGGGAAATATGAATGAATCTTATTCATAATATACTTTATTATACTTTTCAAATTTTCTCAAACTGAGATTGTATTATTTTCATAAGAATGTTGCAGGATGTGAAAAACGCATTGAAATTATTAATCAATCTGTAAGTGAGAGTTTTATTATTATGTCTCTAGAGGGAACAATCATCTGAAGGATAAATGAAGATTAATTTGGGTAATGAAGAAGTGAAATAAAATATTGAACATAAATTGCTTTACGTGGTGCCAGTTACTAGATTCACACAGAATACCTTAAGGCTCTGTGTAAGTTGTAAAAGTAGTACAGCAATCTTCTTATATAAACCAATGTCATCAGACTACAATTGGAGGTTTTAAGAATGCTCTGAGCAATAATTTGTGTGATCAATATTTGGAAAGTTTTAACTGCTTCTGCTTTCCTTTAAGAGTTTATAAAAGATTAGTAGTAGAAAATGTACATTTTGTGTTCAAAATTTTATGTGATTTTTTTACAGTGATAAAAAGATGAATACAAACAGTAATGAATGAAAAAATGAGGTAATGGCTATGATAGGCTCTTCATAAAATTTTGGCTTCTACATATTTCTATGCTTTCAACAGGAAAAATAATACATTTAGATTTTGATGTCCTAAGAGGGAAATATATAGCAATGAATCCTCACATTAGGAAAACAGAACAAGTAAAAATAAACAACTGTATGCCTTACCTCAAGCTTTTAGAAAAAGGAGAGCAAGTGAAGCTCAAAGGAAGGAAATTAGAAAGATGAGAGTAGAAATTAATGCAATTGAGACTAACAAGATAATTCAAAGAATTAATGAATAAAGGAGTTGATTTTTTGAGAGAATAAATGAAATTGATAAAACCCCTAGACAACCTTATCAAGAAAAAGGAAAGAAAAAATGCAAATTCATGCAATGAGAGCTGAAAAAGGTGAAATTACTACATATCTTGTGGAAATTCAGAAAATCATCAACACCTACTTTGAAAATATTTACTCACATAGGTTGAAAAATACAGAGAAAATGGACAGATTCCTAGAAACATATGAATTACCAAAGCTGACTCTAGAAGTTAAAAAAAAGTAATATCATAATATCAGTTACTGAAATTGAAAACATAATTAAAATCTTACAAACAACAACAGCAACAACAAAAGTCCCAGGTCCTAATGGTTTGAAATCCACAGGAAAATTAGAGAAGATTTAATGCTAATGCTCCTCAAACTGTTTAATGAAATTGAAAGAGTGGTAGTTCTCCCTAACTCATTCCTGGAGGCAAGTATTGCTCTAATACCAAAACCAGAGAAAGATCCAAACAAAAAGTAGAACCATAGACTAATTTCCGTAATGTACATGGTTGTAAAAATTCTCAATAAAATATTTGCAAATGGAATGCAGAAAATCATCAAGATTATACACCATGAAAAAGTGGAATTCATTCCAGAAATGCAGGAACGTTTCAACATAGGCAAATCAAAAAATGTAATGCACGATGTCAACAGAGCAAAAGATAAAAATCACATGGTGATCTCAAAAGACACAGAAAAGGCTTTTTGTAAAGTCCAACACTCATTCATGGTAAAAACCCTAGAGAAAATCAGGTCTTTATCTCAATGTGATAAAAGCCATCTATGACAAACAAACAGCCAACACCATACTAAATGGACAAAAATGGAAAGTTTTCACTCTAAAATCAGGAATAAGACAAGCATGTCCACTGTCAACACTGCTATTCAATATCGTTCTGGAAACATTTGCCAGAGCAATTAAACAAGAGTGAGAAATAAGAGGAATGAGGATAGGAAAGGAAGAAGATAAATTATCACTATTTGCAGATGACATGATACTCTACATAGGAGAACCCAAAAAACTCCATCCAAAGTCTACTAGAGTTAATAAGCAAATTCAGCAGTGCAGGTAGATACAAAATCAACACTCAAAAATCAATTAGCATTCCTGTACACAAGCAACAAACTCACTGAGAGAGAAATTATGGGAATGACACCTTTCGCAGTAGCATCAAAAAAAATTCTTAATAATCAATCTAATAAAAGATGTAAAAGATCTATACATTGAAATGTATAATACTGCAAAAATGGAAATTGAAGAGGTTATCAAAATGAAAAGATATCCTTTGCTGTTGAACAGGAAGAACCAACATAATTGAAAATCACCATAATCCCAAAACTGTTATTCAGATTTAATGCAATTCTGATCAAAATACCATTAATGTACCTCACAGATCTAGAGAAACGATTTGTAAAAATCATTTGGAAACAGAAGAGACCTAGAGTATCAAAGGCAATTCTGGGCAACAACGGCAAGGCAGGAGGCATGACAATTCCTGACTTGAAATTATACTAAGAAGCTACTGTGATAAAATCAACATGGTATTGACAAAAAACAGACCCAGATTATAAGATACAGACACAGCTACAAAAACTCTTAGCTACCTTATCTTTGACAAAGTTGCCAAACACGTTTACTGGAAGAAAGATACTCTCTTTAACAAATGATGCTGGAAAAATTTACTTTCCACATGTCAAAGACTAAAATTAGACCCATGTCTTTCACCACACAATATGCTAAACATAAAATGGATCAAAGATCTAAATATTAAAATAGAAATGCTAAGTCTAATGGAAGACAAGGTGGGTAGAAATCTTGAACATGTAAAAGTAAGCAGAGTTCATGAACAAAATGCAAATTGCACAGGAAGTATTTCAAAGAATCAACCGGGCTCTCATCTTATTAAAATATTGTGTTTAAAAGAAATCACAAACATAGTGTAAAGAAAACCCAAATAATGGGAAAAAATTTTAACCCACTGCCCCTCAGACAAAGGACTCATGTCAAGGACATATAAAGAATTGAAAAAATCAGGCCCCCATTTCCATGACCCAATCCAAAAATGGGCATCAGAGATGAACATGCACTTCTCAGATGAAGAAATACAAATGGTAAATAAATACATGAAGAAATGTTCAACATCATTGGTCATTAAAGAAATGCAAATTAAAACAACATTGACATTCCATGTCACTCCAGAAAGAATGGCTGCTATCAAGAAATTGACCAATAGCAAATATTGGAGTGACTGTGGTGAAAAAATACTGCTTCTTGACTGTTGGTGGGAGTGTAGACTGGTACAGCCACTATGGAAATCAGTATGGAGATTCCTCAAAACACTAGAATTGGAGATCTCATTTAATCCAGTTATCTTCCTTCTGGGTATTTTTTCAGAAGAATTGAAAACATCATGCCACAGTAATATATGTGCACCCATGTTTATAGCAGCACAGTTTATAATAGCAAAATCTTGGAAATGACCAAAATGCCCATTATCCATGTAATGGATACACAAGATGTGGTATTTTTATGCAATGGAGTATTACTCAGCTACCGAAAAGGATAAACTTGAGGCTTGTATAGGTAAATGCAACTTTAGATCATACTTACAAGAGAAACAAATCTAACTCACATGTGTAAATATCCTATCATCTCTATAGTGTAATAAAAAGATAAAAAAATAGAAAGAGTAATAATATCCAAAATATACAATAGATATTGTGAAAATAAACCAGAAAGGAAGTGTTCAAAAGGAAAGAACAACTGGGATAGGGAAATAGATAAAAGGAAGAAGGGAAAATATATATATATGGGTTTACACATATATATGTGTATATATACATATATATATAAGCACAAGATAGATAACTATACTACTAATCTCTGTAAGTTCATTAGAAAGTATAGTTTATACTTTCATTATTTGACTGTTTGATCATTTTTGTCATACTTACATCTTTTAACCTGAACAACTACTTTTAAGATTAAGATGTAATATATTAACTAGTGTTAATTTCCTACTATCCTTTTTGAAATTATGTATCATTTCCATCTCTTTTGATTTTTTTTTAAATAAAAAATAAAATAAATATAAAACCAATCATTAAATAGTCCAACATACAATGGCACAGGGTAAGCATTTTCATTCCAAAATGGCAAATGAATAGGAAAGAAAAAAATGGAATGAAAACAACACAAAGAAGACATTAGATCTTGTACTTCACATCTAACACCTGGAGATAATTTTTTTGAGGTGTGATTTCTAAAGTGCTTTGGCGGCTCCAAGGTTATGGCATTTTCAGTTGCAGTTCATATGTCCTCTTTCTTAGATTCACTCTGTGGGTCATTTCTCAGGAAATGGTCCCTGTTCTTGCTATCTCAAACTTTGTAGGGTGTCCACTGTACTTTAGGCATCAATCACACAGTTCAGTGCAAAACCCAATAAGTGGGACATTTTCAGGACTCCCAAGGATTCTTTGATATTCTTTATGACTCTTTGAAATTCTTTATGACTCATAGTTCTTACATTCTGCATACTTGTAAAAGCAGTGACATGTAAATGGTACTAGAATCCTCTAAACACTTGATCACTAAATATGCCCACTAGGAAATTGATGCAGCAAAATATTAAGCTTGATGGCTGAACAGACTGCTCATACTATCTGTTTCCTCTAAATAGAGTCTAGCTTGCCTTCTTCATTGGTTAGTCTTTGGGTAAAAGTGGAGAAAATGTAAAAGGAACACAAATTGTGAAAGAAGTATTATAGGGCTTAATGGTATCTCTTAAGTGATATTTATTTCTTCTCTTGACACAGCCAGTGTGCTACTTTAGAGACGTTGTGGAAAAGTACTGGCATAGCTCACAAAATACAGCCACTGGATGAACATAAAGACTATTCTGGATGAATCAGCAGTGAGGCTACGAAGTGACTGTCCTGACACAGTCAGCTTCCATTGTTTTTGATCCAACAAATCAGCAACTTGAAGCTTATTATGTATCTTTGAGCAAAGAAGATTTTTAATATTTTTTTCATGAAATGGTTCAGTCTATATATATAATTTTTCGGAAGAAATATTTTGGCATATTAGTTGCAAATCCAAGATATTATGGGGGAATTATCTGATCATAATGAAAAGTTCTTCAAAAATGCAGCTTTGAACAAAAAAATTTAACCCAAAACTACTGGAATTGAGGTTTGATGATCTTCTTATGCATGACGTTTATCCCTGTGGTGAGCTGTTGGTTGTTTATCTTATACACAGCTTAGAACAGTCTCCACTTCACTCCTGGCAACACATATGAAAGGACAGAGCAAGATTTCCTTTCGCTTCTGTTCTCATGCCTGTTGTTCGGTGGAAATTATGTGTTCAAATATCATTTTTCAAAATAAAAATATGTACATGGTATAATTTGTTTTTTTACGAGTGTCTCTTAGTTTATCAAAAAGGAAATTTTCTGCTAATATCAAATGGAGAAATTTTTATACCCATATCTTGCACCCTGAGCAAGTACTTTAAAGTTAACAATATGTAATGTACTAACTATTGTTATTCTCCTATTATTTTGTAATGAAATTTTGTTTTACCCTTTTTCCATAAAATAAAATAATTACAAAAAGTGAAAATAAAGGCTCATGAGACCCAGACTCAAAAGAGAAAGAAATGAGGATGCAGCTCAGTGTAAAGGCCCTGGAAACAATCCCTGTGCTTGGAAAAATGTCTAAAACTTCTAGTATGTAGTAGAGGGGGAGATGGATATGTGGAAAGGAGAAATGTCAGAGGTTTTCACTATGCTATATCAAACACCTAAAAACCAAAGATTCCATTCTCTTTGGTATAAATTTCTAATGTTTTCACAAAGTATGCATTGCTTTGTAAGGAGAAAACTGTCAATTAATATACTCTTTATTCTACAAAAGAAGAAAAAGCAGCATCCTTCTCCAATGTCCCCTACCATTTCAGTCATCAGTGAGTTCCTCATTTATACTGTGTTGTCTTGTGGTATCCACAACTCCCTGTACTTTCCCTGAATTTAGGGATTCTAACTAGACATACCTCTGAGTATAACTTACTTAGCCAAAATCAGCTGTTTTGCTGTCATTGAAATTCTTTTCCTATGATTTGTTTTCACATTTCTGAATTGGCAGATCAACATTGATCATTGACCACATTGATTATTGGCTCTGATCAATCTAACAATATCAGTGATCTATATAAAGAAGTCATTCAAATTTAAAATTTGAATGTGTATTTTCTTTTTTTAATTTTTAGTCTTAGAAAGCAAAACAGAAAAAAGGATAGAAATAATGCATAATTAAAAAAAAAGTAAGAAACCTACACAAGTTAATACATCACATATTGTTATCTTAGAAGTTGTTGAGGTTAAAAGATCTAGGAATAAAAATGATCAAACAAACAATGATGGCACAAATTGTTATTTTTGAAGAGATTATAATCAAACAAAACAAAACAGAATGGAGTCAGTCACAACAAAACAATGAACATGGTACATTACTTCAAGACAAGGTAAAAGGGAATCAATAATGGTTACCATAATGCCTCCTGCTATGTTCAAAATAACTGCTCATATCATCAGGCATAAATAAAGTCAAACAACATATAACAGAATCAAACCAGTAAAAACAAAAAAAAAAAACAATGAAAGCAATACAGAACTTCAAAATAATTGTAAAACAGCAATGGCTACCATAGTGCTTCTCATTATCTTCAGAGTAGTTGCCTACACCTTCAGACATAATACAATCAAACACAAAATAGAGTAAATCAATCAAAGCAAAACAATGAAAACAATAGAATAATTGGAAATCCATGATGGTTGCAATTATATATTTTGCTATCTTTGAAATAGCTGTACATGCCATCAAGTATAATAAAATCAAACAAAACACAATAAAACAAAACTAATTAGAACAATGAAGGCAATATGAGTTTCAAATTATGATAATAGATTAGCAATGACCTGTGTCTTCCCTTTTCTGATAATTCCACCCTTTTAACTTTTCCATATGTATTGTGCATTTTGGTTCCCACTAACTCCCTTAGTTTGTCATATTAGTGAGACAACACGAAATTCACCCATGTGATTCTGAACCGTTTCATCCATAAGCATGATCTCAAGTTGCCCCTATCCACATACAAGAGGCTTCAGGTTATCTTCCTTTGTAGCTGAGTAGGTTTTCACCACAAAAAACTCCTTGTCTTTCTTTGCCATTCTGCAGTTGATGGGCAAGCTACCCCTACTTTTTTTCGAACTCCCTGTCATGTAGGGCATTATTCTCTTCTTTGACGTTCAGTCTATGAATTTTCTTTCTAGTTAAATGTGTTTCTAGTTTAAAGCAAATTGATGGATCCTGTCTCCTGATCTACTCTGCCTATGTTTCTTTCTATTGGTGAATTGAGGCCATCTACATTAATGGTTTTGACCATCTTGCAAGGCATTGTCTCTGCCATACTATATTTCTGCCATTGGCTCCCTGTTTTTCACCTCCATTCAATTGATTGCCCCCATGTGATAGCCCCGCTCTGCTGCTATTCTAGAGACCATGGTCCTTTTTACCCCTCTGTTGAATGTCCTTTAGTATTCTTTGTAGGGTTGGTTTGGTGGTCATGAATTCTTGAGATATTCTTTGTCATGGAAGTATCTTGTTTCTGCAATAATTTTGAAAGAAAGTTTTGCAGGGTACATCAGTCTGGGTTGGAAGTTGTTTTCCTTCAGGACTTGCATTACTTCACTGTTGCCTCTTCTTGACTTGATGGTTTGTGTTGAGAAGTCTGCCATGATTCTGATGGGTTTTCCTTTATAGTTGATCTGTTTCTTTTTTCTAATAACTTTTAATATTCTGTTCTTGTATTGAATTTCTGGGATCTTGGTTATTACACATCTGGTTGTAGATTTGTTTTGGTTATGGCTAGCTGGAGTCCTGTATGCCTCACTTATCTGAATGTCACTTCCTTTTCCCATGCTTGGAATGTTCTCTGAAATTGTTTCTGCAAATAGGGTCTTGATGTCATTTATCTTGACCCCTGCTTTTTCACTCACATCTTTAATTCTTAAGTTATGTTTCTTTGAGTTGTCTTGCAGCCATTGACTTGTTACTTCCTGATTCCTTGTTAGTTTTAAGAGATCTTTCCTTTTAGGATCTCAAGGGGCAAACCTGTCTTCAATGTTTGAAAATCTGTTTTCAGTTTCTTTCAAGTGATTTTGCCCACTTTCAATGGAGTTTTCAATTTCTTGGACATCTCTTTAAAACTGTTTCATGCATTCTAAATCTTTCTTATATTGTTCATTCATGATTTCCCTCATTTTTCTATGCTCCTCTATTTTTTTTAATCTATGTCTTCTTTAGAGGTGCTTAGCAATTCTTTTATTATGTTTTTCATTTCTTCTTTTACCTGAGATAGTATTTCTGTTCTAATTTCTTTTGTAGCCTCATGAAGTTGTTTTTTTACTTCGGTTTATACCACTTCAGACATTTCAGGTATGTGACTCTTAATCTCTTCCATGTTTACCTCTCTTGGTCTTGCTCTGCTTAGGTTGGATGCCTGAGACTGCATTTTCCTTCTTCATATTCCTGGGTTCTTCTAGACACATGGGTAGTTGGTTCCCAGGCACTTCCCACATTGGTCACAAATTCTCTGGAGCTAGACATTTTGGCTCTCCTGTAACTGGTTGATTGTGCCCAGGGGCAGGGCCACCTGTGCTTTGGACTGAGCTGGGTAGTGGCCCATAATGGCCCCTGGAGTGCGCACGGGGGTGGAGCTGGCCAGGGCCTGTGGACCTGAGCTGGTGAGGAACTTACGTGTGATAACATATGGAATGCATATCGGGATGGGACACAATCGTAGCAATTTACAGGGGTCTGCACCCTACTATTAGCTGCTGGAGGAAGCTGGCAGTAGTTTTGGTTCTGGGCTTATCCTGCATGTCTCCAAAATGGCTCCCGGCCAATTGCTGTCTCCCACAGGAGGACTGAGTCCTCTGCACTCACCTCCAGCCAGTGCAGTGTTCTGCATCCACAACTCTCTTCCACCACTGTGTCTCTTTGCAGAGGCCTCTGGGGTTCTCAGCAGCCACCCTTTCTGTAACCATGTGTCCCCACGTTCTAACAGCTTCTCTCGCATGGTGAGTCTGGCTCCAGGCTAAGGCACCACCAGTTACCACCTTCTCTTCATTTAAGTTTTTCCTTTTACTCTCTCTGAGGGATTCAATTTCATATTTTAGATACTTCCTGGGTGCAGGGGACCCACTTCCTTCCTTCTTGTCTTCCTCATGGTGCTATATTCCAGCATCTGGACTGTGTCTCTCCAAGAGACTGTTTACTCTGCTGCTTACTGTTCTGCCATCTTCCCTGAAGTCTATAATGTACTTTTTAGTTCCAAATATATAATGAGAATATGTGGAGTTTATTTTATAGCAAAGTCCTGGGAAATGAGTTTGTATTTGTAGTGTAAACTTCTCTTTTGCTGCTTTAAAGATGTGCATTTATA
>RJWT010009552.1:0-25048 GCA_004365215.1 Cuniculus paca | reverse complement strand
CTCCCTGGACAAATATTACATAGCATGATTGCAAAGATAATGAAGGGACTATTTTTCCTTCTTCTGAAAACCCTCACACTCTTAAGGTTTTACAATTTTTTCTTTGTTTTTTTGTAGCATTTTCATCAGGATAAACATTTTACCATCATTCCTGTGACTCTGTCAGCTGACAGTAGTGGTATAACCAGTACTAAAGCTTATGTTCTGATTAATAGTCATTCATTTATGTTTCAGTCATTAATATATTCAGAAAGTACATACTGAGAATGTACTGTGTGCCACGCCACTGTCCTAGATGTGGCGATCAGTGCTGGACACATAAAAGTCTAAAGTCTAGGAACTTGTATTTTGGACCATTAATCAAATGGTCACTCAAATATCAGCCTTCCATTCTCTCATCAAATAAAGCTACTTCAAAGAAGATAGCAATGATTATATTATTAGTTTACTAGGGCTGCCATGATAAAATACCACTAATGTGAGTAATTTAAGCTACATACATTTATTTTCTCATGGGTCTGGAGGCGACATGTCCTAGATCAAAGTGTTGTAGATTTGGTTCTTCTGAGGCTTCTCTTTAGCTTACAGATGACCACCCCTATGTTGCCTCTTTAAGGCTTTGCGATCACCCTTCTGTGTGTGTGTGTGTGTGTGTGTGTGTGTGTGTGCAAATAACCCTGGTATTTGCATGTTCAAATTTCCTCTTCTTATAATGACACTAGTCATTGTGGATTAGGTTCTACTTATATGACCTCATATTACCTTAATGAACTCTTAAAAGCACTAAATTCAAGCATAGTCATGTTCACAGGTACTAAGGGTTAAGACTTCAGGGTG
Source organism: Cuniculus paca (assembly GCA_004365215.1). NCBI lineage: Eukaryota > Metazoa > Chordata > Mammalia > Rodentia > Cuniculidae > Cuniculus > Cuniculus paca. The sequence continues at coordinate 24,211 of RJWT010009552.1, read as the reverse complement.
TGAATTTGGGAGGAACAAAATTCAGCCCATAACACCATACTAATGACTTCCATCAAAAGTTTGGTTGTATTTCCAAGGGACCTGAATTAATACTAATTCTAACAACAGCCATGGAACTAAAGTAATATAGACAGCATGCTCGAGCGGAAGAAATGACTTGTATGCAATACATGACAGTGCCTGAATTTGAGCCCTTGTCACTCTAACTTGACAAACTTTGACGCTTACTTAATAGTACAGAGATCTTTTGTTTTGTTGCTGTTCTGGTTCTTGCCTTTCTGGATATTTGAGCTCCGAGATATTTGACCTCCTGGCATGTATCATGGTGTAGGACATTGGATATCCTTGCTCACAAAGTCAATTTCACATTTTTGGTTTTATTTACAGCAGAACATTGTTTTTGTTTCTTTTTCACACTACTAGGCCTCATCTTAGTTATTAAATAGCACACAATCAATGACCAATTTCTCTCAACTTGATATTATTATCAGACACTTTTCTATTAAAATTATTTTGGTCTCTGACTATGAATAAATGCAGTATTTAATATGCATGAATATTTGATGATTAACTTCAGTTCACCAAGTATCTCAGTTCATTCCATCAATTCAGGCAAGGAAGAAATATTTTGTTTTAAATACTTAATCTGAGATGTGAACAGAAATAATTTCAAATGTTTATTTTATAGTACATCATGCACATGTAACCTGGTTAAATTAAGTTTTAAAGATCAATAAATATTTTTAAATTCAGAGAAAATATTAATACATCATTTTATGTTGTAGGCTAATGTGAAATCTAATATGGTTTACCATTTCCAAGAATTCTTCCCAGGGCTCCTCAGAAGCAGCTTGCTTATTCTAGTCCAATGGATGAGCCCTTTTGAGAAGTGGTACTGCAGTTGGCTAGTGGCCAATTGCAGCTCCTCAAATATCTTCTGGTTCTCAAAAGCATTTGTCCAATTAGCTACAAAGTAGAAACTAGTTGTCCATCATCCTAAGAGAAGCTTCTCCAGGCACACAGGATCTTTCTTCATCCCCTTTCGTCCTCTCTCTCTATCTTGGTATCTACTTGTGTATTACTAGATTTTAACATTAGAGGGTTAGACATAGTTGAATTTCCCCAGTAACTAGTTGGATGTTTTCTTACTTGTTGCTAGTGAATCTTCTGAGTGTACATATCACATTACAGTTCAACTTCAGTAGGCTGTAATGTTCAGGGAATGGCTAATTGATTTATCTTATGAGGAAAGCAGAGACCATTATCCTTCAATACATTTACCATAGGTCTATACAGTATGGACATATATAAAATGTAATAAATATGTCTATTTAGGATCTTTATTCAGTCTAAACATTTTGTTTTCTTCTGTACAAGGGATTGAACCCAGGGCTTCCACACTGGGTTACATCTCTAGCCCCTTTTTAAGTTTTTTATTTTGAGACAGAGTCTTGCTAAGTCACTAAGTTGCTGAGGCTAGGCTCAAACTTGCAGTCCTCTTGCCTTCAGCCCCCTAGTTCCTCAGAGTGTGGTGGTTATCAGCACGGGCCACCATACCCAGCTAAATTCTTGATAACTTTCTATGGACTGACTCATCAACTGATTGAATGAGTTAAGGAAAAATTGAAGTAGCAGTAAACTGCTTCTTTATGCTCTGAGAACACAGCTTAAATGTCTCAATTTGTTTTTAATGTTACATCTTGATTATCTTATTCTTTGGTTTGCTCTTTCCAATGTAAGTGCATTGAGCTGATTAATTGGCTATTTAGATTTAGATGTAAGTACCCAATATTAGACTCTAGAATCATATTGTCTCCTCAGAATTGCAAATTCTTGCTTGAAAAATTTATTTTTTGCTGTACTTCAGGCATTCAACATGCCTGAATCTTCTTTTACATATTGTACATAAAAAGGGTGCCTACCAACAGGGTTTTTGTATGTTATGTAATTAGAAGCCACAGCTGGGTTTTGTTAATATGAGGTTTTGTCAATATGAGTGTGACCATTTTCATCATTTTTGCTCACTGATTATGATAGAATTCAGTGGATTTCATATGTGCCTATCCTACTTCCTTCTTTGTTGAACATAGATTCTGATCCCATAAAGGCTTCCAGCAGGCTGGTGCTTCTTCTCTTTCCTGTGTGAGACCCAGATGAATTATCTGTCTGTCCATCAATCTGTCTCAGTCTGTCTTCTCTGGCCCATGTTTCTGACAGCCCCAGGTAGGGCTGACAAGCCTTCCTGATTATATTCACAGGATCTGAAACTTCCCCATGTTATTGCTGCCCCAACCAAGCCATCATGCCAGGCAAGGTAAAGGATGGAAGTGAAATTCAGTGGTCCACCAGCAGAGCTTCTGATGTTTCCCCAGGGGTGAAACTGGGGAAATAAGCATGTGACACTTCACTGAGTTGGTTCTCCGGGGGAAGAAGCTTTGCAAAAGCATGAAGCTTTTAAGGACACCTGGCCCAGGGCAAAAGTGTGAGTTTGATGGAGCCTCGGAACCTGGAATCTTTCCTCCTACTGCAGTGTCTGCTCCTCCTCTCAGCTCTTGAAACATACTGCTTATCATCCTCGGTGTTGCTCAGAAGAAACTAATAATGCTCTCTGCCTTAGGCACTATACATCTATTGAGATAGGCTGTAGTTTTTCAGAGTAATATTAGGTTCACAGCAAAGTTAAGATGAAGGGACAGAGAACTCTGATGTGCTCCCCTCCGCACACACACAGTCTCTCCCGTTACCAGTGTCCTCCACCAGAGTTGCGTATTTGTTACAATTCATGAACTTACACTGGCATATTAAATTACCCAAAGTCTGCATTTTACATTACGGTTCATTCTTGTTGTTGTGCCTTCTATGGGTTTGGACAAATATCTGATGACATGTATCAAATAGTATAGTGTCAAACAGGATAGTTTTACTGCCTGAAAAATCTGTGCCCTTCCTATTCATCCCTCCCTCTCCTTTTCATCCATCACTCACTGATGATTTTACTCTCTGGAAGTTTGAAAATGGTCTGAAGGGCAGAACTGTCTTTAGTCTGGATCTACTGGAAGCCCAGTCTTGTGATACCGAGGGAATGGATAAGGTGTCGAAGAACCTGGAGCAAGTAGACAAAGAAGGGAGCCTTGCTTTCCTCCCTCTACTCTCCCCCGTTCTCCTGTCTCCTGTGGCACAACACAGCTTATTTCTGAGCTAGGAAGTGGGTGGCAGTTTGCTCCCACTGGGACTCATCCACCAATTTCCACAACAGAGCGAGGGCAGCCTGTGACTCTCCTAAGCCTACGTTTCCACATTAAAAAAAACCCCAATGAATTAGAAAAGCAAAATGAGTGCTTCTCAAGCTATCCCTGAATGGCTCTCCATGTAAAATACCGCCTGAATAATCTTTAGATAAATCACCCTAGAGAGCATTTACCTTTTCTGCTACATCAGAAACAAACTACTTCATGAAACACTACAAATGAACATTTACCAAGATATGCCAAATCCCAATAGATCATTCAAGAACTTCCACTTTTACTCACAAACAATCCTTCATCTAGATTGGAAAGAAGGAAAAGATAGTATTTGATTCTATCCTTTGATGAAAAGGGCAAACCGAAAGTTCAGTAACTGTGGATTTTATATTCCCCTTGCTGTGCTGGGTAATGTTAATGTGTGATGGTCCCTTCCTCTTAAATAAATTTGACTAAAGAATCTTATTAGTATAGAAAAATAAAAAAGAGTCCAAGAAAAGAAAATCTTTTTATGACAACTCACTTGTGGTTTGGAAGTGTGCTTTAAATGGTAAGATCACAGTAAGTAATTTAGCTGAAGTGTAATAATTGGGTTCCAAGTGTTATGATTGATACATTTCATTGAAAATAGCACCCTGAGGTTTTTCCAAATTAAAGATGAAATCTAAATAAAACCTTAAATAACCCATGTGGAAATACTTTATTGTACTTAATAACCACACAAAAAATATGCTTATTTTATCTGTAGACTCGTTCCAACACATTATACCTATTGTTACTTCCATTTGAAAGGCATCGTACTTGGTTTATGTAAAAATAATAGCATTCCCAACTATTAATAGCAAATAAGAGAGACATTTATGGACACTCATACATCATTTATAAATGACCCTTATGAATAAAGTGTTACAATGATTTCCATTAGCATAAGTTCCACAATTATGGCCTGCAAAAGAGACACATTTTTCTTTCCTGAATGCACATATAAAAATCTGTCATGTACTGTGCTGAAACTTTACCATAACGCCTCAATATATTTCTATGCTACTAAATGACTATAAGCTGAAATATATAGATGCAGATGTAGCCTACGGGATACATGGGGATCTATGAGGCTCATAGGAAGTTACCTTGTCTGGACTGGAGCACATGAGCATCATTTAGAAAAGGTTAGGCTTCCAGGACTGACTTGGACAAAGTGATAGGAACCTAAGATGCCTGTGAGGAACCTTGGTCTTCTCGGTTTTCTCTTTCCTTAGCATCTCTTAATGCAGGATCTTGGTGCCAGCTTCCTTCTCTGCATGGGATATTCAGTTCTGGAGTAAATTTAGAAGTAGATTGAGAGAGACATCCCTTTGTCATAGGAATGCGAAAAATGGGAACTTTAGTGAGGTCCTGCTTTGTGAAGCTCCTCTATGCCATTATTTTGCTCATTCTGCATGACCACTGTATGTATCAAAAGGGATCCGATATATCCTGGTGATGTAACTACGAGGTAGAAGTGTTTATAGTCTTTTTTTTAGATAAAGAAATCAGAGGTCAAAGGAGTTATATAAACTGGCTGGGACCACATAGAACATGGTAAAAAGGCTTTGAACCTAAACCTATGCTTGACTCTATAATTCTGTTTGAGATTAAAGAACAGAGATCACTTGATTCTTTCCATTAACTGTCTGAAGCCATACGACTTCATTGAGCCAAGGAACATTTTGTGTAGGGCACTATGTTAATTCTTTCTTATAATGCCAGGGGACTGCCTGGGCTCTGAGTTAGAAAGTTTGACACAGGGCTGTTGCCAGAAGGAAGCACATCCTTGAATTATTAAATTGCTGTAAATGGCTATCTCTTGTCATAGTCCTGCATCTCTTTAGCGAGACAATTTAAAGTGGGTAGACTGTTCTAGCTACGGCAGGGTCATTTTCATCAGTTACTACCACAGTCCTTTTGCTTGATTCGCCAAGATTTTTGAGGGCAAGACCATGTTGCTCCTTTCTAATTTCTTTTAGCGGCTTTCTAACAAAGGCTTTTTCCACTCTTCATATGAATGAAAGCGTGTAGGAAACAAAAAAATGGATCCCAATAAAACAAACCAACAAAGGAAAAGAAAAAAAAAGAATGAAAAGGCAAGGAAATAAACAAAGGAAAAGAAAAAGAAAATCTTCTACCACGAGTGTATGCAAAAATTAGCAATGAGGATTTTAGAGGTAGAAGGCAGCCATTTGTTTTACCTTCAATATTTGTTCAGATAACACATATTTATGGTGGCTTAGAGTTAACCAGGCCTGAGTTTAAGTTCTCCTTTACCTTTTTTTCTTTTTCTTTTTTTTGGTACTGGGACTTGAACTCAGGACCTTGTGCTTGCCAGGCAGGTACTGTACCACTAATCTATATTCCAGGCCCCTGCCTTTTCTGATGACATATTTAGACACCTTTCTGGACTCTCTCTTAGTAGCCATGCAATTTCAGGCAAATTATTTTCTTCCATATGCCCTAATTTCCTGATTTACAAAATGGAAATAATGTTGGTACCTATCTCATAGAGTTCCTGTGAAGATTAACTGAAATGATGTATGGTTCAAAGAAAACCTCAAGTGAATTGTACTTGCTGTTGTTATTATTTAGTATCAAACTAAAGTCATATGACTAGTTCATAACACCCCTGGCAGGTCTTCTAAGTCCATTTCTTGTTCTTGTACATTTCAATCCAAGACAGATGTGTACTTTGGATGTTAACCTTAACATCAATCTAAAAATGTTTATAGCGGACTAGGAAAAAAAACTGAGAGAGTATATTACTAATTTTAGTTTTATTGAATGTTTTTAGTTGTTGCTTTATAATAGGCTGTGTTTGTCATTTTAGTGTTAATTACGTGGTTCAGCTTTACATCAGCATTCAATCAAGTCTAGCAAATGTCTGTTAATTTTTAACTTTCAGGCTATATTACCAACAATTTATCAAAAATATAATCTTTTAGACTGGGCCTGGTGGCACATGCCTGCAACGCCAGCGCTCGAGAGGCTGAGACAGGAGGATCTTTGCGAGTTTGAGACCAGCCTGGGCTACAAAGTGAGCTCAAGGCCAGCCTGAACTGCATAGTGAGACCCTGTCTCAAAAAGATAAGGGCCGGACATTTATCTCAGTGGCCTAAGTGCCTGCCTGGCAAGCGCAAAGTTGTGAGTTTGATCCCTGGAGCTGAAAAAAAAAATATACATATATATAAAAACTTTTTTATGCTATTATGCATTATTCATTTTCATGAAGCTTATCAGATTAATCTACCACCTATAAGAGTTTGTCATTCTGAAATTATATTTTTCCCTTTCAGAGCAAGTCAGATAGTGACCTGTTGTACAAAGAGTTATCAGAGAATGTGATTACTGTTGTGATTTGCATTAAAAAAGCTGTATGGATATATACAGAGTGAATTCTAACTTCACAAATTATTTATTCTTTAATTTTTTTTAGATTTTAAGAAAATTAAGTTTTTAATAAGACTAGTGTTTTTCTATGAAATTTATTGATGACAAAAAATCATGAACAAAGAATAACTGTTTTCTCCATAAAATATAATATTTTTTTAATGTCTTCAAAAAATTTTAAGACTAATGATTTCTGAAGCCAAAAATACCTCATTTGTAAAGAAATAGGAATCAAAATGAAAATTTTAAGGTTAACTGTGTTTATATGCATGAGTGATTATTGTATAAGGATATTAATAATAAATTACAGGGATTTATAAATAAGTTATATAAACTAAGACTTCTAATTTCCTCTTTTACTTACACACATTGAGTCATAATTTAACTTTAAGCTATTTAGCAATTAACTACAGATGTTTTCTAAATTTTATGGATCTCCACTGGAGAAATACAAATCCAGATATTTGCTGTAGAAGATACTAATTTATAACCTTTATCTTATAACCAACAACTCACTAGAGATTGTTTAGTTTGTTGTTAAATATTACTGTAGAAATATCTATTTATGAAACCTGACATATCATAATTAAATTATGATATTTAATTTAAATTCTTGAATCTAGTAGTGTGGAACACCTTATTTCCATCAACCAAGATAAACTGCATGTAAATGACACGAGACCTTCCAACAGTTTTCAAAAATCATCAGACCTGAAAAAGACCATTTACTCCACATAATGGAAATTGAACTGCTGGTGTTAACCTGAGCCTTTCTTTTCCTCACTTGGTTCTGATCTTCACATCCCTAAGAATGTAAAAGCCTACCTACCTCTAGCACATCCTGTTAAATCTGGACTTAGGAACGTGAAAATAAAAGGTACTGTAATTATTATATCTCAGTGATCTGATACCTATGAGGTCTTTTCTGACTTACACTAATCATATTGTGCAATGGGACCAATATTTACTGTTACACTTGGATTCCTTTACGAGACAGAGGGTTGCCAATTTTGTAGTAAATTGAGTGTGTCAAAGACTTGGATGAGTGCCAGTGTCAAAACAGGCACAGAAAATGTGTTCTTACTGCAGGTGAGAGGAGACCAGACACACTTGTATTATTTCTGTCAGGTCTATGATAATTAATTTCAGCCATATTATCTGAATTAAAATGTGACAATTATTTATTCTCTGGACTGCTTTCTTGGAAGTGCTCCAATTTTCCTACTCTATTTTGGAAAAAGGCTTAGCTAAAATAGGAATGAATCATTAAGTATTGATGCATAGATGGTGTATGTATTCATACAAAAATGACACCTTTAAAACATGATTTTTAAACATTAGTGAAGAGGAAAATGTATATGAGCATGAACCATAACTCTCCCTGGCACAGCTGGAATGCTGGATGATGAAAAGTAAAAAGAGCAAACTATTAGCTGGCCTTTTGGGCCTGCCGTATGGATCTCCATTCCTCACACAAGCCCATGTTGGCTCATTTGCTGATAGCTGTGATTGACTGTTGGGTCATATTATCCCCTGCTGTTCCCCCTCCCTCACTTGTGGGGATATCAACAGCAGGAATCGTCAGTCAGGGCTCAATTGATTATCCTCAAAATTTGCTCCCGCTATTGACCATAATGGGAAAAAAAAATTCGTGCCTCTGAATTATTCAGGATGAAAATATACACAGAAGAAATCGATAAGGCACATCTGATATTAAAGACAAATTAAAACAGGCAGTAGAAGGGAGCTTGAGGCAGCCACTACATACAAAGAAGAAGGCATTTTAGAGATAAAGGAAAAGTGCTTTTGCTTTTTTAAAAAAGATGTTATAGCTGTCAAAGCTTTTCAAAATTAATAGCTTTATTAATGGAAGCATTAGGACTTCCTGGCCAGCTAGTTCCTTGTAACTGTTGGAATTATTCTTGAGATTCCAGATTTGTAATTTCTAGTCTCACATTCTTTTAAACTTATCTGTAACATACTGTGCTGAAGGGATAAAATTATAGAAAAATGCTGAGGTCAAAACCAAGATGGTAACCAATATCTAACACCAGGCACAAGGCCTGATAGAATCTGATAGAGGTTAAAAGTTATCCAACTGAGAAAGAAGTGCCTGTCTCATGTTCACATTTGTGAGACACACACTTCGCATTCTGGACAGAAAGAACCCAGGCTCCTGGACATTTGTGCCGGTAAATGTGGGGGATATATGAGGAATCTCTGAGGTGGAAATGTCTCCCTGTTTAATCTGAATTTCTGAAGAGAGAGAGAGAGATCTATTCAGAATGATTTCAATGGCAGTGAAACGAATAATTTTCCATGACCTGGAAATCTGATTTCCTTCAGTCCCTTGTTTATCTTCATTAACAGATTATGTTTAGTGCAAATTATCAAAAATAATCGTTCAGCTTCTCTATCTCATCCTATTAAGGTTTAGTCTTGGTTATTCATCTGTTTTCTTCTGCAGGAGACAAATTTAGCAACTAGCCTGCAGTACTTGAGACAAACATTCACCCCCTCTTTCCCAGCGCCTGACTCCAGGCTCAGGAACCAGCATGAAGCACAAGATTTATTTGTTATGTAGGTGGTTATAGTCTCTCTTGACTCTTGGTGGAAATGTCACTGGATTAGGAGTCTTCCTCTGGACCGCTGAGTGAAGAGACGGTTCTCAGATGATCCTCTTTTGCTACCCTACTTCTGAGGTTAGGCCATGGTGGTTGGAAAACATACTCTTTCTCTGAAACTAGCAAAGGACCCGCCCATCATAGGGCAGCACCTGGCCTCCTGAAGATGGAACTTTTCCACTTTCATTTTGTGCTCTCCCTTTGATTTTCTATTCATGGGAAAAACCACTACTGTTAATTAATTACTTTTTCTTTTAAAGATATAGGATAAGAAGTGAATATTTGTCAGTTATATCTTGTTCAGCCCAGTAGGGGAATGTACGGTATTATTGGACTTTTGCTTGATATCAGGTAAGAGGAAAGTGGTTCAACATTAGATGTGGGAAGACTTTTTGTAACATTCTGTGACATCACTGAGACTGTAGAGCAGGGCTTTGTCATCGCTTCAGGGACTTTCTTGGTATGACCTGTCTCTCAATTCAAATTCCTGCCATTAAAAATGATCAGATCAGAGAAGAGAAACATTGACTAGCTCAAGCTCATGCTCTGAGATTCCCATCTTTCTTTTTTTCCATGCATGCAAATCGCTTTCTAGCATCTCAAGTGCTGTCATCACCTCTCCTTTCTATTTTCTAAAAGCGAAACATTTACAACTTTTCTTCTTGTTCATTCCATTAGTCCTGTAGTTCTGCCCCCTTGTCCACACAAGTGGAGTTGCTACCCACTTTGGTAGGAAGCGTGGAGCAATATGACAAGATTTGTGCCTCTACCTCAGATAGCATCTGCACTCTTCTAACTTCCCTTCCTGGCCATGGCCAGTGCTTTCCCAGGGGTGGGAAGCTGGATCTCTGTTTCTTCTTCAAGGACACTGCCTCGGTGATACTTACTTCCTGCATCATCAGGTTCTGTCTTTCTACCAGATGATTCCCATCGGCAATGTGTTGTTTCTCCTAACTTGAAACAAACAGAAAAACAAGTCAAACAACCGAGAACCTTTCTTGACCCCATTTCCTCCTGTTGCTGTCCATTTTTTCTCACCTTTTTCAAGCAAACTCTATGAAAGAGTTACCTATACCACTGTCTACAATTACTCTCTTCCCCTGTACTTTTTGCAACTTTTTATTTTGGAACAATTTTAGATTTACAGAAAAGTTGCAAAAATAGTACAGAGAATTCCCATGTGCTCTTCACTTTGATTCTTCTAATGTTAACATTTTACATAACCATAGTACAATGATCAAAATTGAGAATTCCCATTTGCTCTTCAACCTCAGCAGTTCTGTTCTTCCTTGCCTCCAGACAAGGTCATAATGATCTCTACATCACTAAATTCAAAGGTCAGTTATCAGGTCTTATCTTACTTGACCTATCAACAGCATTTCATATGATCGATGATTCCCTCCACCTAATCCTTTGCATTCCAGCTCAGCACTTTGTACTCCTCCTTTTGCTTTATTTTCAGCCCATGCCTCTTCTTAGTGTTCTCTGCTGGTTCTTTCTGAAAGTTCTGATTTTCTCACATTGGAATCCCCCAGAGCTGAATCCTTTGAGGACCTGTTCTCTTTCCCCACCATTCTGACTTTCTTGGGGACCAATCAACTTTCTTGGCTTTAAATAGCACCTACACTGATGGCTTATACACTTTGTAACTCAAATTTGAATATTTCTTGCACACACTAGACTCAAATGTCCCATTATGTACTGTTAATCTTTACTTGGATATTTAACAGGCATATTCAGGATAACATTATTAAAACTACCCTTTCCTGTCTCTCAAGATTATTTTTCACATTCTATTCCTTGTGTCAGTTAATGGCAACTTTGTCCTTCTAATTGTCCAAAGCAATTTAGAAAGAGTTTAGAAAGAGTTATCTCTTTCACATATCACATCCAATCTTCTAGGTTATCCTATTGATGGTATTTTCAAAGTATATCTGGAATTGGTCAATTTTCATTACCTTCTTTGCCAGGGATATGGCCCAAGTTGCTGTGATATTATCTTCAGATGATGGCTACCTCACTGATCTCCTTGCTTCTGTCCTTGCTGCTCATCTACTTTCCACATATAGTGATCTTGTTAAAGCATTTAACAGATTATGTTACTACCATAGAATGGATGTACTGTATTTGGCATGGCTCCCCATCTTAGCCAGAGTAAAAACCAAAGTCCGGACAATAGTGCACAAGGGTCCGTGTGGCTTGAATGCCCTCTCCATGGCTTTCCAACCTCTTCTCTTTCTAGTTTTCACACGACCTACTCTATTCCTGCTCCATTTGCCTTCTTAGTGTTCTTGGAACGTTCCAACCCATTTCTGCCCCAGGCCCTTTACATTTGCTGGCTCTCTTTCCTGAAATCCCCTTTCTTTGATATCTTCATGGCAGACTCCCTTAACACCTCTAGTGCTTTGCCGAAGTGCCACTTCTCATTAAGGTTTACTTTGATCAGACTTGAAATTACTCCTCCTCCTGCCCAAGAGTCCCTGTCCTTATAAACTATTTTTTGAATTGTACTTATAACCACTAACATCTGCATAGTTTAACGTTTAATTTTTTTTCTGTTGAAATGTAAATTCCACTAGATTAGCAACTTTTTTTCTCTCAACTATTATATCTCCAGTGTCTTCCACATTGCCAGTGATATGGTAGATTCTCAAGAAATATGTTTTGGATATAAAGGCAGGAACTTCCCATCTGTCTTTGATACAGGCAAGGCAAGTATTACCATTGCCACTTAGTGAAAGGAGAATAAAGCTTCAGAGGTTAAGTAACTTGTCCAGAGTAAATGAGAAGTCTGATATAAGAAAGCTCTATCCTCTTGACTCCAAGGGCATAGGCATTTCCCTACATGTGACATTTAATTCAGGAGAGGCCCTCCACTCAAAGATCTTGGTGAACTTTGTTAGGTGAGGGCTTTAAGAACTGACCCAGGGGCAGAGGGGTGTGTTAAAACCATTGGTGATCAGCTCATTAAATTCTTCGGATCCAAACTGCTTTTCACAAGAGAAGAATTCTAAGTAAGCTCTCACTGCAGGATGACAAGAAAGAACATTAATCTGCCAGAACAGCTGTTTGCTCTTATAAAATACATCAGTCTTTATAATAATGGAAAATCCAAGAGGCAGCTTTGCTGATTGAATTGAAAGTCAATGGGAATCAAGGAATTGTCCATGTTGAATTATTAAGTAACAATTTCTAAATTAAGCCTTTGGATGAGCAGCAAACTGGACTGAAGATTGCACAGATGTATGTTTTCCTCACTTCCCTATTAGAAGTTATATTAGATGTATGCTAGCACATCAATCAAAGACCCCAACACAGGTGTGTGAAATGGCCATCCATCATATGGGATCTTTGGCCACTCCACAGCAGAGTAATTTGGAACCTGTTCAGTGGATAATGCACAGGAAAGGGGAGAGGTTGTGCAGAGCTATTAGTTGAATTCAAAAGAGCACAGAAAATATAAATTGATGCTGGAATGAAATCAGAAGATATACTCAGCAGTTTGCTTCTTCTGATTTAGATTGCCAGTTTGAGAAATGGAAGAAATAATGCAGGCATGTGTGGAAAGAGTCCATTTTTAAAAATAGACTTTTCTAGAACATCTTTGGATCAGCAGAAAAATCAAAAAGATACCGTGCAGAATTTCCTTTTATCCCTCACAGATCTCCCCCATTATTAACATTCTACATTAGTATGGAATATTTGTCACCATTAATGAGACAACATTGATAGAATATTATTATTAACTAAAGTCCATATCGTATTCAGAGCTTCATAGTTTTCACTTAACTTACTTTGTCTTTTCCCACTGAGGATATCACATTGCATTTAGTTGTCAGGTCTCTTTAGGCTTCTCTTAGATATGACAGTTTCTCAGATTTTCCTTGTTTTTGATAACCCCAACAATTTTGAAGAAACTGTTAAATATTTTGTGGAATATTTGGAATATTTAAATTAATTTGGGTTTTTCATTATTTAATTGGAATGACATTTTTGGTAGGAAGACCACAGAAGTATCTCTCATATATAAAGGTACATAACATCATATGGCTCATAACTATTGGTGTTGAACTTGAACACCTGACTGAGGGGATGTTTGTCAGATTTCTTTAGTGTAGTTATCCTTTTTTTCTATCTTTTTGGAAGAAATTCTTTATATGTAGCCTTACTTAAAGAGAAAGGCTCTATGTTCCACCTCTGTGAGAGTCGAAGGACTATATACTGGGAAACTTTTGTTCAGTAAATTTGTCCTTTCTTTCTTATTTTCATTCATTCATTCATTCATTCATTCATGAATTATAGAATCACGGATAATTATCTAGTATATTGGGCTATGATTTAATACTACTTTATTATTATTTTTTTACTCAGATTATTCCAGCCTCGACCTTTGGGAATGCTCTCAATTAGCTCCTGCATGCCTTTGATAAACTCTCACCATGTATTTTTGTTGTAAATACTATGCATATATACACACATTACACACACATACATATATATAGATTCATGTACACACACACAATTTTGTGTTATATAATTATGTGTAAAATTATTTGTGTGTTTAAGCTAAACATATATTTATATTGATGACTCTTAACTTTATTACTACATGGCTCCTTCTAGTTTCTATTCCTTACTTATCATTCATTCCTATAGTGAGAATTTGGCTACTCATCATTGGCCTATTTGATTCCAGTGTAAATGTGTGATATATTCTGAATCACTGGCCCTTACTCAGTGGGAAACAGTTTTATTAGCTAGAGTATTGTGCCATAATACAGCTTGCCTGGGCATTAGTCTTACAGACTGTACTCATTTCCAAAGTTACTCTCAGCACCGTTCCTTTGGTTAGGTTGTTTTATACATTGAACCCTACATGCTCTTGTCACCTTCTGCATTTCATTCTGGTATCTCCTACCCTTCTAAATGACTTAAAATAGTTGCAGAAATAAGGTCCATTCTTACTGGTGCAAAGTTCTTTGGGTTTTGACAATTGTACTGTGTCATTAATCATAATTATAGTATTATACTAAATATATTTACTGTCCTAATAATATCTTTCAGCTATTATGTCCCCACGTGTTTCCTTCCAAGTCCTAGAAACCACTGAACTCTACCATCTCTATAGTTTTGCCTTTTCAGAATGTCATATAATTGGAATAATACATAGGGTAGCTTTTTTAGATTGCCTTGTTTTAGTTAGCAATATGCATATCTTTCATGTCTGACACACGTTATGTAGTTCTGACATTATTACAAAATGGGTAGTGGGGAGATGGCAGTGTCCTTACTGATTACAAGTCTATTCCATGCATGAGATTAATTGCAGTGAAGTTGATTTGTGTTTCAGATAATATTAGTTTTGAAATTTTGGGGAGAGTATGACTTTTCGAAGAATTCTCCCAAATGGTTTATAAAATTCTGCTTCGTTCCTGACTATCTTTTCTTCCTCCAATTAAAGGACACTGGACAATCACAAGGGCCACCTTGTAGTCTTCCATGCTTCTGGCTTTAATATTCTGTGCTAGATTCACAGAACTCTTTTACAGATGCTAAACATTCAATCCTGAAGGCTCTACTTCATCATCAGGTAATTAGTATTTTCATTAACTTGCTTATTGTCAAGGAAAATGAGCCTTGATCATCTAATTTTTCCTCAATGAGCTGAATATTGTAATATATCTATAATTAATGTGCTTTATGCCACAAACGTGTAATGGAGTGGAAATCGGAGACTGCTCCCAGCAGTCACTGTCAGTAAATGTTTGATGAATAAACAGAGACTTTCTAATGGGAAATGGTGGCGACTTTTATAAGCAGACACAATAAAGACTTTATTAACATACTTAAGAAGCATTCTGGGAAATAGAATTGAATGTATTATTACTGTAGGCTCCTTTTGTGAAAAGTAAATTCTACTGTCCCCATAACAAATGTTTACTTGTTTGATGCAAGTTGTAGTATCAGTATTTTATGGCGTATTCTATGTTTAATACCACAAAGCTTATATTCACTACATATTCCTTATGGATTTGAGATTGTGAGAAAAAATCAACACATACTAACAGTTCTGTCTGTTAATCACTTGAATACCTGGTTTATTTGAAAAGGAAACAGTGTACCTATTTTAGCATTTTTAAGGGCCCCAAGACAAATTTCAAAGCATTTATGTTAGCTAATAAATAGAAGTAAATGTGTGTGCTTAATTTCCTACATACAGTCTAATTTTAAATAGTAGGTTAAAAGCAAAAAATGGTTTAAAGACTATGTCCATATGCTCTAAATGCAGAATCAAGAGACGTGGAATTTATTGTGTCAACATACTTTCCTCTGCCTATGAAAACAGTGGTATGACAAATTACCCTTTCTTCATTATTTCTTAAGCAGAATCAGAAAGTCAAAAGTGACCTTGGCTGTAGTTCTGTCTTTATTCTAAGGATGTGGCATCTGCACTGGGAAGGCTTTCAATGATTTCCCCAGGGTTTCATAGCTAGAAAATGCCTACACAGAAATCTCATTGTACACTCAGCAATGGGCATGGATTTCCTGGTGGTCAACCTCTTCCTGTCGCATGAGCAACTTGCACAAAGTTGCCCATAATACCAGGGAATGGTGCTCTGAATCTTACATAGATGTACAAGAGTCACTTCCAAGTCTGCACTAACTTGGTCCAACTCTGGTTGTATGTATTCTGAAAAACAGAAACTAAATTTAGAAAATGAGCACCATAGGGAGCATCTTAACCATGACAAGCAGGGAGCCAGTCAGTCCTTGCATTATTAAGACAAATGATTTCCTAAAATGAGAATCAGATCATGGTACTTTACCACTCAAACCATCCAGTGGCTTCCCATTGCTCTTGGTCTAAAGAGTAAACTTTCCATAAGACTTTCAATACCTGCTCACATCTCTAACATTGTCTTAGAGCCTTCCTTTACTCTTGCATCACCCCACCGTGCCTAGCCACATGGGCCTTATTTCAGCTTCTTAGATATATTATGCCTTTTTTGAACACTGATCCTTTCTATGCTTTGTTTGTTAGCTACTCTTATCCACTCACTGGAATTTGGTTCAAACATTTTCTTACGGATACCTTCTCTGGTACAATTTCTTTGCTTCTGTGTGCTCAAAGAATTGCAAATGATGTTCCTCTTAGAGTAGCTCATCTCACCTTTGTGGTGATTTGAGTGAGGCCTGTCTCCTTCTACTTACTGGAAATTTTTTTTATTTGAACTTATATCTATTTTTCCTTACTATTTTATCCCTAGTGCCTCACACAGTGTCTGTCACTCACAAGTCTTTAAAAGACATAAAGTGTTCCAAATAGAGCATTGAAATATAATTGCACTTCGAGATAGTAATTTCAAAGTACTTCTTTTCTAGATGGAATATTTAAATTACAAAGATATTTATAATCCTCATTCTACTGCTACTGATAGTGTTTGTGAAAATGTTCTAACAATACCAATTATTCTCTAAAATATGGAGTGAGCCACTATTTGGGAGAGAATTGAAAATGAACACAGGGTAGTACAGGCAGGAAGAATCAGTCCTCTTAGAAGATCTATGGAGAGTCAAGTGTTTGTTTTGTTTTGTTTTTTAGAGTAAGATGAGCTAAATTAGTTATTCAACACAAATTTATTTTGAGCTCCAGACTTTTAATTGCCTCCTGAACAATCTCCAGTACATCTACTTATCTTTCAGCCAAATCAGACACAATTACTGAATTTATTATCTTTCTTCTCCAACCTGGTCCTTCCTCTGAGTCCCTATCTCTGTAACCTACAATTTATTCTCAACTCCTTTTGGCCTCTCAGTTCTCAACTCCCATCTATTTTTAAAACACTTCCGGTGGTGTTGGCTTTTAATCACAGCACACTGGGAGGCTGAGGCGGAAGGATCCCAGCCTTGGCAATATAGTGACTTAGTGAGACGGTGTCTCAAAATAAAAGAAAAAAAGAGTGACTGGGGATGTAGCTTAGTGTGAAGGCCCTCAGTTCAATTCCAAGTATGGAAAATAGAAACCTTTCTCTAAATATCTCCCTGCTCTTGTCTTCTTTCCACCCTATAGTGTCCCAGATTTGAACCAAATTTAGCAGGACTAAGGTCTCAGCTTCCCAAGTGATTTTTCAGCTGTTCACAACTTTCCATACTAATTTATCTCCCAGCACCAAAACCTGTCTTCTCCTATCACCAGAAGATTAAAGGCAATCAGGCCACTCTCCTATTTAAAAACTTTTTAATTTTCACTTTTGGATAAGTATAGCCTCCAGGATGAAGTACAAACTCTTTAGGACTACAAATAAGGCTTCTCACAATATTATCTGGACTAGGACCAGGAATATAGCTCAGTGGCAAAGCATTTGCCTGGCAAGTGTGAGGTCCTGAGTTCGAATCCCAGTACCAAAAAAAATATTATCTAGATGTATCCAATTTTATTAAAATAGTCATCCTGGACACATCCCCTAAATTATACACAGGACACATGCATTTTGTTTTTGCACTGAATAGATAATTAGATTGCTTCTATATTTCAACTATTGTAATACTGTGATGAACATCAGAGTACTGATGTATCTCTGTGCTTCTGATTTCAATTCTTTTGGATATATAAACAAAAGTGGTATTGCTGGATCATATAGTAGATCTATTTTTGTTTTTTGAGGGATCTCCATATTGTTTTCATAGTGGCTGTAACAATGCACCTACAGGGTACAAGTGTCCACTTTTCAGCATGCTGATCAACACATGCTATCTTTTGTTTTTTAATAGTCATATTAATAAGCATGACATCACATCTCATTGTGATTCACATTCTTCAGATAATTAGCAATATTAGGTACTTTTTGTAGGCCTGTTGACCATTTTTATGTCTTCTTTGGAAAAATTTCTATTCAAGTTCTCTGCTCAGTTTTAATTGAGATTTTTTTTCCTATTGAGTTGTATGAGTTCCTTATATATTCTGGATGCTAGTCCCCTTCTGGCTATATGATCTTGAAATGATATTTTCAACCATTTCTTAGGTCAACCTTTCATTCTGTTTATTGTTTCTTTGTGACACAGAAGATTTTTAGTTGTTACTTTTCCTTCTCTTTCCTGTGAAATTTCAGTTGTTTTGAACTGTTACTTTTGTTTTCAACATAACATGGCCTTTCAGAAATCCTATTCCTGCTTAAAATCCTCCTAACGTCTCCTTCAAATTGTCATAATAGCACCTAGAGAAACTTTGATCTTGTGAAGATTGTACTCATTTGTGATAAATAACTAACATTTTGGGTTTTAGAAATGAAAGTTTTTGATCACTTTAACCTGATTGTAATTTTCTGAATATGGCATAAGTAGTAAAATAAGACAATAGGGTTAGTTATTGACTTCAGATACAAAATATCATCCAGAATAATTTCCTTTACCCTTTCCTCTCTTAAAATAACAGAGCAGGAATTTTTAAAAAGGCCTGGCATTATGCATATGAGGTTTTGAGTCAGAGAGTCTAAATTAGAGGACATGTGTAGGCCACTGGGGGAGAAGCAGACACCAGCCCCTTCTGGTGCTCAGGCTGGGAGACAAGAAGACCCAGAGGGATCCCCCCTCCATAAATGACTGGCTGATCTGGAGAAACACAGGCTGTGATAATAGTTAATGAGGTGAAATACAATTAATGCTTGTAGTGTTTAGTGTTTCACTGACTTTGAAGGCCTAAAGCTGGTAGTCTGATCATCTATTCAGGGAATGATATGCAATGTAGCATCTATGGCGAATCTCCTTCTGAGGGTGGTAGCCATTGTTAATTCCCTATTATCTTGTTTTGAAGTCCTGTATCATTTTCATTGTTTTGTTTGACTGAGTTTTATTCTGTTTTATCTTGTTTGATTTTATTATATCTGATGGCCTGGGCAGCTATTTCAAAGATAACAAGATATATTATGGTGGCCATTTTGGATTTGCTCTTATCTTGTTTCGAAGTCCTTGATTGTATTCATTGTTTTGTTTTTATTGGTTCTATTCTTTCTGTTTTGTTTGATTTTTCCTGTGTCTGACGATATGGGCAGCTATTCTGGGGATGGCAGGAGGCATTATAATAGCCATTGTTGATTTCCTATTGTCTTGTTTTGAAGTCCTGTGTCACTTGTGCTATTTTGTTTTGATTGGTTTTGTTCTGTTTTGTTTTGTTTGGTTTCATTCTCTTTAAAATAAAAATGGATGTCTTCTCTCCTCTGTCCTTTACTATGATCCTGGGAAGCTGCTTTTCTTTTAATATTAGCTTTCTTATTTGTATAATGTAGAAGATATCAAATAACATCATTGTGGCTTTGAGGGTAAATTGAGGTATAAGTGGCTTATAAATGAACTCAATTATATTAGGTGCTTGAAGCACCTCCTTAGTTCTATTGAATTTCTTCTTTTGATGTTCTTGTTTTTTCCCCTAAATTCCTACAATAACTCATGCTATTTTTTAAAACCTGAAGCCTGATTTTTTTTTTTTTTTGGTACTGGGAATTGAACCCAGAGCCTTGTATGTGACAGGTAGGCACTGTGCCACTGAGCTACATCCTTGGCCCTGAAGTGTGATTTTTGATAGAAGTGATATGGAAAAAATGAATCAAATCATGAGAATTTCTGAGTTATCTTGAAGGAAAATTTATAAATGTTGCAGTCAAATGATTGGGACCCAGAGATTCCTTAACTTGCGTTTGTTTTATTCTGGGTCTAGGTTTCACTGTCTTATTTATACTTTATTATTACCTTTTTGGTCAATATAATCAAAATATTATTTGTATTCTTAATACATTTCCAATGTGTCTTACACATCTTGGCCTATTCTATAAAACTTTTAGCACAGAAAATAACTTACCTGTTGGGTCACACAGACAATATTGTTTGAACTGACTTAAAACCTTTAAAATATTTTTGTTCTTGAGATGGGGAGTTAGATGGGTTAGGAGTATGACATTTACATTTTTATTATGCTTTCTTTCAACAATGCACATTTATACATATGTTCATAGACAGCATTTGAGAGGAAAGGCAGAAAAAGAAGAATTTAACTCTTCATTCATTTGGGTGGTGTTTTACCTATGGAAATTGATTTTTAAAACTTTTTTTAATTTTTTAAATTTTTTTAATTTTAAAGAGGATACAACAAAGGAAAATAAAACACAATAAAAACTATCAGAACAAATCAGAGTAAGTGATACAGGACTCACAACATTACAAACTCAACAATAGTTACCATAATGCCTTTTGTTGTCTTCAAAATAGCTGCAGATACTTTCAGATACAGTAAAAATCAAACAGAACAGAATAGAATAAAAACAGTAAAAACAAAAAGATGGATACAATAAAAGACTACAAAACAAGACAACAGTAAATTCAAAATGGCTACCAGATATATCTTACTATCATTGAAATAGCTGCTCATGTCACTGGGTATAACATAATCAAACAAAGCAAAAGAGAATACAACCCAACCCAATGAAACAATATACAATGTAGGGCTTCAGAGTGAGACTGTAGGGAATCAACAGTGACTACCACCCTCAGAAGGAGACCCCCTGAGATGCCATGCTGCCTATAGCTATCTTCTGAATAGATGATCAGGCCACTGGCCCTAGACCTGCAAGGTCAGTGAAACACCAAAGCACCACAGGCTTTCAATTGCATTTCACCTTAATAACTATCACCAGAGCCTGTGTTTCTCTGGATCCGCCAGTCGCTTGGGGGAGGGGTTGACACTTTTGTTTGCCAGCCCACGAGCTTGAAGGAGCTGGGATCTAATTGTCCCCCCTGCCAGCGGAGCCCATGGGGAGAGGTTTGGCTCTGGAGGTTCTGGTCCAGGCAGCGGCAGTGCATGGGGCTGTTTCAGGTGGGACAGGTCTAGTTGTCCCTCCCCAAAGTCCACGCTGACACTGACTCACAGGGAGAGGCTTGGCTCTCCATGCCCTGGTCCCACAGCGGCCCGCACCTGGTCCTGCTTCCAGCAGGACGGTTCTAGTTCTCCCTCCCCGATTTTTAAAACTTTTATTCTTTCCTCTCAACAATCAATACAAATTTGGCAACATTATGTATTATTATTCAGAATATTGTCCACTCTTTTTATTTCTTAAAGGCTATCTCAGAATATTTACATGTCCCCACAGAGTGTGATGGTGGTGAAAGGCTCCGGTGCACCTGGGTTGGCGAGCTGTGAAAGTGAAATGAGAATGTATGTCCTGCAGCTGGTGCATAATAGGACTGCAGTAAATGTTAGTGCCCCTCTTTGCCCTGTTCTCACAACATGTGAACTTGGAACCCTATTTAAGCCTTAAGTCTAAGGAATTAAATTCTAATATTAACTTCTTAGGAAGTGGGTGGCTCTTTTTGATTGTAGGATTCGAAGTTTCTAGTGAAGCTCTCAGTGACTTCTGACAGCTTCTGTAGCTAAAGGGGCTGAAATCCTCCAGGTGAAATGACTCTGGAACAGGGACAAAGATCATTTCAACTCTGCTACTTAGCAGTTGTGTAGCTTCTGACATAGTGCTTAAGTTTCCTGAGTTAATATTTCCTTAAATGAATAGTGAAATAAAAGACAGCGTAGATGGGAGCATTAGAGATAGTTTATGGAAAATACCTAGCACAGTGCCCACTACATAATCTCTTCTTGAGAAATGGTAGTGTTGCTCTTCTTTTCCCTTTCTTTTTCTTTTCCTCTTTCTGTTTGGCATGCAAGAACTATAATTTATCTAATGACTTCAAAAACTTAGTTTAAAAATAAGTATTTTAAAATACTTTAAAAAGAAATTACAGATATTGACCAAAATAAAAAAGAGGGTGCTTCAAATGTCGATAGATTTTTAAAATCTGTTACACAGTTGTATCTGGAAAATCAAATTAAGAGTCACTACCTGGAATTTCAAAGAGAAAGATAGAAGTTAGAAAAAAAAGGAAGTATTTTTTGTGTATTTGCCTGCTGGCTGGAGATGCAGCTTTTGCATCTAAAATGAGAACTAGATTAGAAAAATGTATTGATTTGGTTCGTTTCAACTATAAAAACTCTTAATATTACCATAAATGTTTATCTTTTTCTATTTTAAAATTAATATTTATGTTTTTATTGGTACATGTTTGCAGTACATAATTGCATTCATTGTGTGGAGTTGACACATGTATATAGCACATCTGAATTCTTTTTACTTCGCCTCTCCTCCCTCCCCCCTCTTCATTACTCAGTGCCTTTTCTATTTGGAAAAGATCTATCTCCTGTTTCCTGTTAGCTATCTTTTATTTTGCTCTTTAAGTTATTTATACTTTGGGTTTCTCATATAAGAGAAACTATGTGATATTTAAGCTCATGTGTCTTATTTCTCCTAACATTATGGTCTGAAGGTACATCTGTTTTACTACAAATGGTTCAAATTTACCCTTTTTAAAGACAGAGTAGTACTTCATTGTGTATAAATACTACATCCTTTAGTTCTATTCATCTGTTGATGGACATATATGGCATAGATTTAGCCATTATGAGTTGTACTGCTATAAACATGGGCATTCATGAATCACTGTAATATTAAGTCTTTAACTCATTTGGAAAGATACCATACCTAGAAGGGAATAACTGGGTCAAATGGAATTTGTGTTTTTAGTTTTTTTTTCCCTATCAGATTTTATTGATGCATTTTAGATATACATAATGATCACATTCATCATAGAGAAATTGCAGGGAGATGTTTATCTTTTTGAAAGTATCTTACAAAACATGCCAAAACCATTTCACCTTTACATGATTATATCCAAAGACTCATCAATTACTGTCTTCTTCTTTTGTTTAAAGCAATGTTGTATTTCTTAAGTGTTAATAAAAACATTGAAATCCAATAGTCAAAAGTTCTAAAGAACATAATTTAATGACCCACAAGTATATATAAATCACATACTGCTATACAAATGGAAAAGTCTTAGTGATCCTCAAATAACAAGACTAGATGTGACTTACTTCTCTTCTTAGGTATTTCTAAATGATTGCCCCAGATTTTACTGGTTGCATTTTTCTGTTTTAACTTTTTATCTTTAAACAAATTCAGCAACATGAACACAATTCTTCAGAAGAAAAGAATCACAACCAAAAATATAAAACTCATAAGAACTTTTAAAAATATCTGAAAAAAAAGAACAGAAAACATGATTATTTTGCTGATTGAAGACAGAGGGGAGAACAAAGTAGGCAGAATAACCCATGTAGAGGCATCTGCGTCCTAAGGCACACTGACACTTCCCTAATGGACTACGGTGCACATAAAATAATTAATCATGTGGAGAAGGCATTGCCAAGGTTAGAATTGAGGTCTCTGGTTTTTAATGGAAATGTTCCATGCCTGAGCTAAAAGTACAACTTCTTAGCCTGAACATTAGGGAATCTGTCATACTTAACTCAGAATAGTTCAAGAGTTCAGTAAAATATCAGATAGAGTTCAGCACTTTTATTTCTCAGGGTATTAAAACTATATATAATAAGGAAAAAAAGGGGTTGTGATGAACTGCTCAACAATGTGGGTGGAACATCAAAAAAGTTTAACTTAGAATTTCTGAAATATCAGGAAAAATATTCTCTTATTACAGCTATTTATTTTTATGGGATTTTTGTCATTGTTTTCTGTGTACTTCTGAGGACACTGAAATACACTATAAACACATGCTTAAGGAAAACGGACAGTTGGAAGGAGAAAGGCTTGAATACACTTCATTGCTTAATAATATTAGTTAGTGTATTCACTTCTTTTTGGTTCCTGGAGAACAGACAGGTTACAAACAGTAGACTCTATGAGGAAGCAACTGGCTGTTAAATTGCATAGTTCCTTTCTCTGTGGCTACTTATGGAAAAGTACATTTTCTTAAGGACTGGGTGGTGATGGGGATGTGACTATGCAGTGGCTAGGAGCCTTATGAAATACA